>CM032120.1:26808709-27001128 GCA_018894105.1 Jacaranda mimosifolia | reverse complement strand
GGGGGTCAATTTAAATTTTTGGAAATTACCTATAAATATATTACCCAGCCCCTTATTTATCTAAATCTCACATGCAAACTCGTCTTCCCCATCATCGGTGGTTTCTCTCCGACACCGGCAAGGCTCGCAACCAACCATACCACTACCTTTCTCTCAACTCAGTGAACACAACGGTACCAATTTCAACCTGAACGTGCCAATGGAATGCTTGGAATTCTATCTCGACGGCGGTGAGTTTCGGAGGTGGTTGTTCCATGACGGCGAGCGACGAGGAAGGGAAACCAGATACCAGGTTTTGGACAGGCTCAATGAGAGGAGTGCGATGGTGGCATCAATTTCATAATTTGACTACTAGAGAAGGAGAATCAAAGACGGTGGCACTGTGGCGATTTTAGGAAATTAACCGGTGTTACGGTGGTGGAGTAAGTAATCAGTTGGGGGCTTTTGCCCACAGCAACAAGGCACACCTTTTAGAAAATAAGGATTAAGCGCTCTATGATTTCATGGAATCACCAAAAAGGTTTTAACACTCATTTTTAGAATAGTTTAACTTACTTCCTACAAGTTCGATCATGGAAATCAAGAAACTTTAAGTGATGATGGATAACGGAACCATGATTATGGGATTACTAGACAACCCTTAGAAGAATAAGGTGGCAACATGCGCCTTAGTAAGAATGGATATGTCGGGAAACCAAAAAGGACGAGATTATTAAAATCTTAGTGAAATAAACGTCACTAGGATTGGGTGAAGTATATTGTGACAATGGGATAAAACAACATTTGATCAAGGCAACCCGGGAATGAGACCAATATTAACCGAAGTTCTTCCAGTCGAAGATGAGAATCTGGGGACCTAATTCTTTTAAGGGGCGGAGATTGTAACACCCCTAAACTTAGCATTTTAGTAAATAAGGTTTTTAAAAAATCAAAGTACTAATTTGACAAAATTTTTGGAGTTCAAAATATAAATAAGGAAGACTTAATTGCTAGGAATTTAAAATTTTTGGGGATCAATCAATGTAAATTTTTGGGTTAAATAAGCTAATCTAAGGCACTAAGCAAACTTAGGGCTGAATTCAAAGCTGACTGAGAACTCCTAAGGGTTCAAATGAAAATTCAGAGAAGTTTTGGGAGGGTCAATTTAAAATTTTTGGAAATTACCTATAAATATCATACCCAGCCCCTTATTTATCTAAATCTCACATGCAAACTCGTATTCCCATCATCGGCGGTTTCTTTCGACACCGGCAAGGCTCGCAACCAACCATACCACTACCTTTCTCTCAACTCAGTGAACACAACTGTACCAATTTCAACCTGAACGTGCCAATGGAATGCTTGGAATTCTATCTCGACGGCGGTGAGTTTTGGAGGTGGCTGTTCCAAGACGGCGAGCGACGAAGAAGGAAAACCAGTTACCAGGTTTTGGACAGGCTCAATGAGAGGAGTGCGATGGTGGCATCAATTTCATAATTTGACCTACTGGAGAAGGAGAATCAGAGACGGTGGCACGGTGGCGAATTTGGGAAATTAACCGGTGATACGGTGGTGGAGTAAGTAATCAGTTGGGGGCTTTTGCCCAGAGCAACAAGGCACAACTTTTAGAAAATAAGGATTAAGCGCTCTATGATTTCATGGAATCACCAAAAAGGTTTTAACACTCATTTTTAGAATACTTTAACTTACTTCCTACGAGTTCGACCATGCAAATCAAGAAACTTTAAGTGATGATGGATAACGGAACCATGATTATGGGATTACTAGATAACCCTAGAAGAATAAGGTGGCAACATGCGCCTTAGTAAGAATGGATATGTCGGGAAACCAAAAGGACGAGATTATTAAAATCTTAGTGAAATAAACGTCACTAGGATTGGGTGAAGTATATTGTGACAATGGGATAAAACAACATTTGATCAAGGCAACCCGGGAATGAGACCAATATTAACCGAAGTTCTTCCAGTCGAAGATGAGAATCTGGGGACCTAATTCTTTTAAGGGGGGGAGATTGTAACACCCCTAAACTTAGCATTTTAGTAAATAAGATTTTTAAAAAATCAAAGTACTAATTTGACAAAATTTTTGGAGTTCAAAATATAAATAAGGAAGACTTAATTGCTAGGAATTTAAAATTTTTGGGGATCAATCAATGTAAATTTTTGGGTTAAATAAGCTAATCTAAGGCACTAAGCAAACTTAGGGCTGAATTCAAAGCTGACTGAAACTCCTAAGGGTTCAAATGAAAATTGAGAGAAGTTTTGGGGGGTCAATTTAAAATTTCTGGAAATTACCTATAAATATCATACCCAGCCCCTTATTTATCTAAATCTCAAATGCAAACTCATCTTCCCATCATCGGCGGTTTCTCTCCGACACCGGCAAGGCTCGCAACCAACCATACCACTACCTTTTTCTCAACTCAGTGAACACAACGGTACCAATTTCAACCTGAACGTGCCAATGGAATGCTTGGAATTCTATCTCGACTGCGGTGAGTTTCGGAGGTGGCTGTTCCATGACGGCGAGCGACGATGAAGGAAAACCAGTTACCAGGTTTTGGACAGGCTCAATGAGAGGAGTGCGATGGTGGCATCAATTTCATAATTTGACCACTAGAGAAGGAGAATCAAAGACGGTGGCACTGTGGCGATTTTAGGAAATTAACCGATGATACGGTGGTGGAGTAAGTAATCAGTTGGGGGCTTTTGCCCACAGCAAGAAGGCACACCTTTTAGAAAATCAGGATTAAGCGCTCTATGATTTCATGGAATCACCAAAAAGGTTTTAACACTCATTTTTAGAATACTTTAACTTATTTCGTACAAGTTCGATCATGGAAATTAAGAAACTTTAAGTGATGATGGATAACGGAACCCTGAGTATGGGATTACTAGATAACCCTAGAAGAATAAGGTGGCAACATGCGCCTTAGTGAGAATGGATATGTCGGGAAACCCAAAGGACGAGATTATTAAAATCTTAGTGAAATAAACGTCACTAGGATTGGGTGAAGTATATTGTGACAATGGGATAAAACAACATTTGATCAAGGCAACCCGGGAATGAGACCAATATTAACCGAAGTTCTTCCAGTCGAAGATGAGAATCTGGGGACCTAATTCTTTTAAGGGGGGGAGATTGTAACACCCCTAAACTTAGCATTTTAGTAAATAAGATTTTTAAAAAATCAAAGTACTAATTTGACAAAAATTTTGGAGTTCAAAATATAAATAAGGAGGACTTAATTGCTAGGAATTTAAAACTTTTGGGGATCAATCAATGTAAATTTTTGGGTTAAATAAGCTAATCTAAGGCACTAAGCAAACTTAGGGCTGAATTCAAAGCAGACTGAAACTCCTAAGGGTTCAAATGAAAATTGAGAGAAGTTTTGAGGGGTCAATTCAAAATTTCTGGAAATTACCTATAAATATCATACCCAGCCCCTTATTTATCTAAATCTCACATGCAAACTCGCCTTTCCATCATCGGCGGTTTCTCTCCGACACCGGCAAGGCTCGCAACCAACCATACCACTACCTTTCTCTCAACTCAGTGAACACAACGGTACCAATTTCAACCTGAACGTGCCAACGGAATTCTTGGAATTCTATCTCGACGGCGGTGAGTTTCAGAGGTGGCTGTTCCATGACGGCGAGCGACGAAGAAGGAAAACCAGTTACCAGGTTTTGGACAGGCTCAATGAGAGGAGTGCGATGGTGGCATCAATTTCCTAATTTGACTACTAGAGAAGGAGAATCAAAGACGGTGGCACTGTGGCGATTTTAGGAAATTAACCGGTGATACGGTGGTGGAGTAAGTAATCAGTTGGGGGCTTTTGCCCAGAGCAACAAGGCACACCTTTTAGAAAATAAGGATTAAGCGCTCTATGATTTCATGGAATCACCAAAAACGTTTTAACACCCATTTTTAGAATACTTTAACTTACTTCCTGCAAGTTCGATCATGGAAATCAAGAAATTTAAGTGATGATGGATAACGAAACCATGATTATGGGATTACTAGATAACCCTAGAAGAATAAGGTGGCAACATACGCCTTAGTAAGAATGGATATGTCGGGAAACCAAAAGGACGAGATTATTAAAATCTTAGTGAAATAAACGTCACTAGGATTGGGTGAAGTATATTGTGACAATGGGATAAAACAACATTTGATCAAGGCAACCCGGGAATGAGACCAATTTTAACCGAAGTTCTTCCAGTCGAAGATGAGAATCTGGGGTCCAAATTCTTTTAAGGGGGGGAGATTGTAACACCCCTAAACTTAGCATTTTAGTAAATAAGATTTTTAAAAGATCAGAGTACTAATTTGAAAAAAATTTTGGAGTTCAAAATATAAATAAGGAAGACTTAATTGCTAGGAATTTAAAATTTTTGGGGATCAATCAATGTAAATTTTTGGGTTAAATAAGCTAATCTAAGGCACTAAGCAAACTTAGGGCTGAATTCAAAGCTGACTGAAACTCCTAAGGGTTCAAATGAAAATTGAGAGAAGTTTTGGGGGGGTCAATTTAAAATTTCTGGAAATTACCTATAAATATCATACCCAGCCCCTTATTTATCTAAATCTCACATGCAAACTCGTCTTCCCATCATCGGCGGTTTCTCTCCGACACCGGCAAGGCTCGCAACCAACCATACCACTACCTTTCTCTCAACTCAGTGAACACAACGGTACCAATTTCAACCTGAACGTGCCAATGAATGCTTGGAATTCTATCTCGACGGCGGTGAGTTTCGGAGGTGGCTGTTCCATGACGGCGAGCGACGAAGAAGGAAAACCAGTTACCAGGTTTTGGACAGGCTCAATGAGAGGAGTGCGACGGTGGCATCAATTTCATAATTTGACTACTAGAGAAGGAAAATCAAAGACGGTGGCACTGCGGCGATTTTGGGAAATTAACCGGTGATACGGTGGTGGAGTAAGTAATCAGTTGGGGTCTTTTGCCCAGAGCAACAAGGCACACCTTTTAGAAAATAAGGATTAAGCGCTCTATGATTTCATGGAATCACTAAAAAGGTTTTAACACTCATTTTTAGAATACTTCAACTTACTTCCTACAAGTTCGATCATGGAAATCAAGAAACTTTAAGTGATGATGGATAACGGAACCATGATTATGGGATTACTAGATAACCCTAGAAAAATAAGGTGGCAACATACGCCTTAGTAAGAATGGATATGTCGGGAAACCAAAAGGACGAGATTATTAAAATCTTAGTGAAATAAATGTCACTTGGATTGGGTGAAGTATATTGTGACAATGGGATAAAACAACATTTGATCAAGGCAACCCGGGAATGAGACCAACATTAACCAAAGTTCTTCCAGTCGAAGATGAGAATCTGGGGACCTAATTCTTTTAAGGGGGGGAGATTGTAACACCCCTAAACTTAGCATTTTAGTAAATAAGATTTTTAAAAAATCAAAGTACTAATTTGACAAAATTTTTGGAGTTCAAAATATAAATAAGGAAGACTTAATTGCTAGGAATTTAAAATTTTTGGAGATCAATCAAAGTAAATTTTTTGTTTAAATAAACTAATCTAAGGCACTAAGCAAACTTAGGGCTGAATTCAAAGCTGACTGAAACTCCTAAGGGTTCAAATGAAAATTGAGAGAAGTTTTGGGGGGTCAATTTAAAATTTCTGGAAATTACCTATAAATATCATACCCAGCCCCTTATTTATCTAAATCTCACATGCAAATTCGTCTTCCCATCATCGGCGGTTTCTCTCCGACACCGGCAAGGCTCGCAACCAACCATACCACTACCTTTCTCTCAACTCAGTGAACACAACGGATACCAATTTCAACCTGAACGTGCCAATGGAATGCTTGGAATTCTATCTCGACGGCGGTGAGTTTCGGAGGTGGCTGTTCCATGACGGCGAGCGACGAAGAAGGAAAACCAGTTACCAGGTTTTGGACAGGCTCAATGAGAGGAGTGCGATGGTGGCATCAATTTCATAATTTGACTACTAGAGAAGAAGAATCAAAGACGGTGGCACGGTGGCGATTTTGGGAAATTAACCGGTGATACGGTGGTGTAGTAAGTAATCAGTTGGGGGCTTTTGCCCAGAGCAACAAGGCACAACTTTTAGAAAATAAGGATTAAGCGCTCTATGATTTTATGGAATCACCAAAAAGGTTTTAACACTCATTTTTAGAATACTTTAACTTACTTCCTACAAGTTCGATCATGGAAATCAAAAAACTTTAAGTCATGATGGATAACGGAACCATGATTATGGGATTACTAGATAACCCTAGAAGAATAAGGTGGCAACATGCGCCTTAGTAAGAATGGATATGTCGGGAAACCAAAAGGACGAGATTACTAAAATCTTAGAGAAATAAACGTCACTAGGATTGGGTGAAGTATATTGTGACAATGGGATAAAACAACATTTGATCAAGGCAACCCGGGAATGAGACCAATATTAACCGAAGTTCTTCCAGTCGAAGATGAGAATCTGGGGACCTAATTCTTTTAAGGGGGGGAGATTGTAACACCCCTAAACTTAGCATTTTAGTAAATAAGATTTTTAAAAAATCAAAGTACTAATTTGACAAAATTTTTGGAGTTCAAAATATAAATAAGGAAGACTTAATTGCTAGGAATTTAAAATTTTTGGGGATCAATCAATGTAAATTTTTGGGTTAAATAAACTAATCTAAGGCACTAAGCAAACTTAGGGCTGAATTCAAAGCTGACTGAAACTCCTAAGGGTTCAAATGAAAATTGAGAGAAGTTTTGGGGGGGTCAATTTAAAATTTCTGGAAATTACCTATAAATATCATACCCAGCCCCTTATTTATCTAAATCTCACATGCAAATTCGTCTTCCCATCATCGGCGGTTTCTCTCCGACACCGGCAAGGCTCGCAACCAACCATACCACTACCTTTCTCTCAACTCAGTGAACACAACGGTACCAATTTCAACCTGAACGTGCCAATGGAATGCTTGGAATTCTATCTCGACGGCGGTGAGTTTCGGAGGTGGCTGCTTCCATGACGGCGAGCGACGAAGAAGGAAAACCAGTTACCAGGTTTTGGACAGGCTCAATGAGAGGAGTGCGGCTGGTGGCATCAATTTCATAATTTGACTACTAGAGAAGGAGAATCAAAGACGGTGGCACTGCGGCGATTTTGGGAAATTAACCGGTGATACGGTGGTGGAGTAAGTAATCAGTTGGGGACTTTTGTCCAGAGCAACAAGGCACACCTTTTAGAAAATAAGGATGAAGCGCTCTATGATTTCATGGAATCACCAAAAAGGTTTTAACACTCATTTTTAGAATAGTTTAACTTACTTCCTACAAGTTCGATCATGGAAATCAAGAAACTTTAAGTGATTATGGATAACGGTACCATGATTATGGGATTACTAGATAACCCTAGAAGAATAAGGTGGCAAAATGCGCCTTAGTAAGAATGGATATGTTGGGAAACCAAAAGGACGAGATTATTAAAATCTTAGTGAAATAAACGTCACTAGGATTGGGTGAAGTATATTGTGACAATGGGATAAAACAACATTTGATCAAGGCAACCCGGGAATGAGACCAATATTAACCAAAGTTCTTCCAGTCGAAGATGAGAATCTGGGGACCTAATTCTTTTAAGGGGGGGAGATTGTAACACCCCTAAACTTAGCATTTTAGTACATAAGATTTTTAAAAAATCAAAGTACTAATTTGACAAAATTTTTGGAGTTCAAAATATAAATAAGGAAGACTTAATTGCTAGGAATTTAAAATTTTTGGGGATCAATCAATGTAAATTTTTGGGTTAAATAAGCTAATCTAAGGCACTAAGCAAACTTAGGGCTGAATTCAAAGCTGACTGAACTCCTAAGGGTTCAAATGAAAATTGAGAGAAGTTTTGGGAGGGTCAATTTAAAATTTCTGGAAATTACCTATAAATATCATACCCAGCCCCTTATTTATCTAAATCTCACATGCAAACTCGTCTTCCCATCATCGGCGGTTTCTCTCCGACACCGGCAAGGCTCGCAACCAACCATACCACTACCTTTCTCTCAACTCAGTGAACACAACGGTACCAATTTCAACCTGAACGTGCCAATGGAATGCTTGGAATTCTATCTCGACGGCGGTGAGTTTCGGAGGTGGCTGTTCCATGACGGCGAGCGACGAGGAAGGAAAACCAGTTACCAGGTTTTGGACAGGCTCAATGAGAGGAGTGCGATGGTGGCATCAATTTCATAATTTGACTACTAGAGAAGGAGAATCAAAGACGGTGGCACTGTGGCGATTTTGGGAAATTAACCGGTGATACGGTGGTGGAGTAAGTAATCAGTTGGGGGCTTTTGCCCACAGCAACAAGGCACAACTTTTAGAAAATAAGGATTAAGCACTCTATGATTTCATGGAATCACCAAAAAGGTTTTAACACTCATTTTTAGAATACTTTAACTTACTTCCTACAAGTTCGATCATGGAAATCAAGAAACTTTAAGTGATGATGGATAACGGAACCATGATTATGGGATTACTAGACAACCCTAGAAGAATAAGGTGGCAAAATGCGCCTTAGTAAGAATGGATATGTTGGGAAACCAAAAGGACGAGATTATTAAAATCTTAGTGAAATAAACGTCACTAGGATTGGGTGAAGTATATTGTGACAATGGGATAAAACAACATTTGATCAAGGCAACCCGGGAATGAGACCAATATTAACCGAAGTTCTTCCAGTCGAAGATGAGAATCTGGGGACCTAATTCTTTTAAGGGGGGGAGATTGTAACACCCCTAAACTTAGCATTTTAGTACATATGATTTTTAAAAAATCAAAGTACTAATTTGACAAAATTTTTGAAGTTCAAAATATAAATAAGGAAGACTTAATTGCTGGGAATTTAAAATTTTTGGGGATCAATCAATGTAAATTTTTGGGTTAAATAAGCTAATCTAAGGCACTAAGCAAACTTAGGGCTGAATTCAAAGCTGACTGAAACTCCTAAGGGTTCAAATGAAAATTGAGAGAAGTTTTGGGGGGTCAATTTAAAATTTCTGGAAATTACCTATAAATATCTTACCCAGCCCCTTATTTATCTAAATCTCACATGCAAACTCGTCTTCCCATCATCGGTGGTTTCTCTCCGACACCGGCAAGGCTCGCAACCAACCATACCACTACCTTTCTCTCAACTCAGTGAACACAACGGTACCAATTTCAACCTGAACGTGCCAATGGAATGCTTGGAATTCTATCTCGACGGCGGTGAGTTTCGGAGGTGGCTGTTCCATGACGGCGAGCGACGAAGAAGGAAAACCAGTTACCAGGTTTTGGACAGTCTCAATGAGAGGAGTGCGATGGTGGCATCAATTTCATAATTTGACTACTAGAGAAGGAGAATCAAAGACGGTGGCACGGTGGCGATTTTGGGAAATTAACCGGTGATACGGTGGTGGAGTAAGTAATCAGTTGGGGGCTTTTGCCCAGAGCAACAAGGCACACCTTTTAGAAAATAAGGATTAAGCGCTCTATGATTTCATGGAATCACCAAAAAGGTTTTAACACTCATTTTTAGAATACTTTAACTTACTTCCTACAAGTTCGATCATAGAAATCAAGAAACTTTAAGTGATGATGGATAACGGAACCATGATTATGGGATTACTAGATAACCCTACAAGAATAAGGTGGCAACATGCGCCTTAGTAAGAATGGATATGTCGGGAAACCAAAAGGACGAGATTATTAAAATCTTAGTGAAATAAACGTCACTAGGATTGGGTGAAGTATATTGTGACAATGGGATAAAACAACATTTGATCAAGGCAACCCGGGAATGAGACCAATATTAACCGAAGTTCTTCCAGTCGAAGATGAGAATCTGGGGACCTAATTCTTTTAAGGGGGGGAGATTGTAACACCCCTAAACTTAGCATTTTAGTAAATAAGATTTTTAAAAAATCAAAGTACTAATTTGACAAAAATTTTGGAGTTCAAAATATAAATAAGGAAGACTTAATTGCTAGGAATTTAAAATTTTTGGGATCAATCAATGTAAATTTTTGGGTTAAATAAACTAATCTAAGGCACTAAGCAAACTTAGGGCTGAATTCAAAGCTGACTGAAACTCCTAAGGGTTCAAATGAAAATTGAGAGAAGTTTTGGGGGGTCAATTTAAAATTTCTGGAAATTACCTATAAATATCATACCCAGCCCCTTATTTATCTAAATCTCACATGCAAACTCGTCTTCCCATCATCGGCGGTTTCTCTCCGACACCGGCAAGGCTCGCAACCAACCATACCACTACTTTTTTCTCAACTCAGTGAACACAACGGTACCAATTTCAACCTGAACGTGCCAATGGAATGCTTGGAATTCTATCTCGACGGCGGTGAGATTCGGAGGTGGTTGCTCCATGACGGCGAGCGACGAAGAAGGAAAACCAGTTACCAGGTTTTGGACAGGCTCAATGAGAGGAGTGCGGCGGTGGCATCAATTTCATAATTTGACTACTAGAGAAGGAGAATCAAAGACGGTGGCACTGCGGCGATTTTGGGAAATTAACCGGTGATACGGTGGTGGAGTAAGTAATCAGTTGGGGACTTTTGTCCAGAGCAACAAGGCACACCATTTAGAAAATAAGGATGAAGCGCTCTATGATTTCATGGAATCACCAAAAAGGTTTTAACACTCATTTTTAGAATAGTTTAACTTACTTCCTACAAGTTCGATCATGGAAATCAAGAAACTTTAAGTGATTATGGATAACGGAACCATGATTATGGGATTACTAGATAACCCTAGAAGAATAAGGTGGCAAAATGCGCCTTAGTAAGAATGGATATGTTGGGAAACCAAAAGGACGAGATTATTAAAATCTTAGTGAAATAAACGTCACTAGGATTGGGTGAAGTATATTGTGACAATGGGATAAAACAACATTTGATCAAGGCAACCCGGGAATGAGACCAATATTAACCGAAGTTCTTCCAGTCGAAGATGAGAATCTGGGGACCTAATTCTTTTAAGGGGGGGAGATTGTAACACCCCTAAACTTAGCATTTTAGTACATAAGATTTTTAAAAAATCAAAGTACTAATTTGACAAAATTTTTGGAGTTCAAAATATAAATAAGGAAGACTTAATTGCTGGGAATTTAAAATTTTTGGGGATCAATCAATGTAAATTTTTGGGTTAAATAAGCTAATCTAAGGCACTAAGCAAACTTAGGGCTGAATTCAAAGCTGACTGAGACTCCTAAGGGTTCAAATGAAAATTGAGAGAAGTTTTGGGAGGTCAATTTAAAATTTCTGGAAATTACCTATAAATATCATACCCAGCCCCTTATTTATCTAAATCTCACATGCAAACTCATCTTCCCATGATCGGCGGTTTCTCTCCGACACCGGCAAGGCTCGCAACCAACCATACCACTACCTTTCTCTCAACTCAGTGAACACAACGGTACCAATTTCAACCTGAACGTGCCAATGGAATGCTTGGAATTCTATCTCGATGACGGTGAGTTTTGGAGGTGGCTGTTCCATGACGGCGAGCGACGAGGAAGGAAAACTAGTTGCCAGGTTTTGGACAGGCTCAATGAGAGGAGTGCGATGGTGGCATCAATTTCATAATTTGACTACTAGAGAAAGTGAATCAAAGACGGTGGCACGGTGGCGATTTTGGGAAATTAACCGGTGATACGGTGGTGGAGTAAGTAATCAGTTGGGGGCTTTTGCCCACAGCAACAAGGCACACCGTTTAGAAAATAAGGATTAAGCGCTCTATGATTTCATGGAATCACCAAAAAGGTTTTAACACTTATTTTTAGAATACTTTAACTTACTTCCTACAAGTTCGATCATGGAAATCAAGAAACTTTAAGTGATGATGGATAACGGAACCATGATTATGGGATTACTAGATAACCCTAGAAAAATAAGGTGGCAACATGCGCCTTAGTAAGAATGGATATGTCGGGAAACCAAAAGGACGAGATTACTAAAATCTTAGTGAAATAAACGTCACTAGGATTGGGTGAAGTATATTGTGACAATGGGATAAAACAACGTTTGATCAAGGTAACCCGGGAATGAGACCAATATTAACCGAAGTTCTTCCAGTCGAAGATGAGAATCTGGGGACCTAACTCTTTTAAGGGGGGTAGATTGTAACACCCCTAAACTAAGCAAACTTAGGGCTGAATTCAAAGCTGACTGAAACTCCTAAGGGTTCAAATGAAAATTGAGAGAAGTTTTGGGGGGTCAATTTAAAATTTCTGGAAATTACCTATAAACATCATACCCAGCCCCTTATTTATCTAAATCTCACATGCAAACTCGTCTTCCCATCATCGGCGGTTTCTCTCCGACACCGGCAAGGCTCTCAACCAACTATACCTCTACCTTTCTCTCAACTCAGTGAACACAACGGTACCAATTTCAACCTGAACGTGCCAATGGAATGCTAGGAATTCTATCTCGACGGCGGTGAGATTCGGAGGTGGCTGTTCCATGACAGCGAGCGACGAAGAACGAAAACCAGTTACCAGGTTTTGGACAGGCTCAATGAGAGGAGTGCGACGGTGGCATCAATTTCATAATTTGACTACTAGAGAAGGAGAATCAAAGTCGGTGGCACTGCGGCGATTTTGGGAAATTAACCGATGATACGGTGGTGGATTAAGTAATCAGCTGGGGACTTTTGTCCAGAGCAACAAGGCACACCTTTTAGAAAATAAGGATGAAGCGCTCTATGATTTCATGGAATCACCAAAAAGGTTTTAACACTCATTTTTAGAATACTTTAACTTACTTCCTACAAGTTCGATCATGGAAATCAAGAAACTTTAAGTGATGATGGATAACGGAACCATGATTATGGGATTACTAGATAACCCTAGAAAAATAAGGTGGCAACATGCGCCTTAGTAAGAATGGATATGTCGGGAAACCAAAAGGACGAGATTATTAAAATCTTAGTGAAATAAATGTCACTAGGATTGGGTGAAGTATATTGTGACAATGGGATAAAACAACATTTGATCAAGGCAACCCGGGAATGAGACCAATATTAACCGAAGTTCTTCCAGTCGAAGATGAGAATCTGGGGACCTAATTCTTTTAAGGGGGGGAGATTGTAACACCCCTAGACTTAGCATTTTAGTAAATAAGATTTTTAAAAAATCAAAGTACTAATTTGAAAAAAATTTTGGAGTTCAAAATATAAATAAGGAAGACTTAATTGCTAGGAATTTAAAATTTTTGGGGATCAATCAATGTAAATTTTTGGGTTAAATAAACTAATCTAAGGCACTAAGCAAACTTAGGGCTGAATTCAAAGCTGACTGAAACTCCTAAGGGTTCAAATGAAAATTGAGAGAAGTTTTGGGGGGTCAATTTAAAATTTCTGGAAATTACCTATAAATATCATACCCAGCCCCTTATTTATCTAAATCTCACATGCAAATTCGTCTTCCCATCATCGGCGGTTTCTCTCCGACACCGGCAAGGCTCGCAACCAACCATACCACTACCTTTCTCTCAACTCAGTGAACACAACGGTACCAATTTCAACCTGAACGTGCCAATGGAATGCTTGGAATTCTATCTCGACGGCGGTGAGTTTCGGAGGTGGCTGTTCCATGACGGCGAGCGACGAAGAAGGAAAACCAGTTACCAGGTTTTGGACAGGCTCAATGAGAGGAGTGCGATGGTGGCATCAATTTCATAATTTGACTACTGGAGAAGAAGAATCAAAGACGGTGGCACGGTGGCGATTTTGGGAAATTAACCGGTGATACGGTGGTGGAGTAAGTAATCAGTTGGGGGCTTTTGCCCAGAGCAACAAGGCACAACTTTTAGAAAATAAGGATTAAGCGCTCTATGATTTTATGGAATCACCAAAAAGGTTTTAACACTCATTTTTAGAATACTTTAACTTACTTCATACAAGTTCGATCATGGAAATCAAAAAACTTTAAGTCATGATGGATAACGGAACCATGATCATGGGATTACTAGATAACCCTAGAAGAATAAGGTGGCAACATGCGCCTTAGTAAGAATGGATATGTCGGGAAACCAAAAGGACGAGATTATTAAAATCTTAGTGAAATAAACGTCACTAGGATTGGGTGAAGTATATTGTGACAATGGGATAAAACAACGTTTGATCAAGGCAACCCGGGAATGAGACCAATATTAACCGAAGTTCTTCCAGTCGAAGATGAGAATCTGGGGACCTAACTCTTTTAAGGGGGGGAGATTGTAACACCCCTAAACTTAGCATTTTAGTAAATAAGATTTTTAAAAAATCAAAGTACTAATTTGACAAAATTTTTGGAGTTCAAAATATAAATAAGGAAGACTTAATTGCTAGGAATTTAAAATTTTTGGGGATCAATCAATGTAAATTTTTGGGTTAAATAAACTAATCTAAGGCACTAAGCAAACTTAGGGTTGAATTCAAAGCTGACTGAAACTCCTAAGGGTTCAAATGAAAATTGAGAGAAGTTTTGGGGGGTCAATTTAAAATTTTTGGAAATTACCTATAAATATCATACCCAGCCCCTTATTTATCTAAATCTCACATGCAAACTCGTCTTCCCATCATCGGCGGTTTCTCTCCGACACCGGCAAGGCTCGCAACCAACCATACCACTACCTTTTTCTCAACTCAGTGAACACAACGGTACCAATTTCAACCTGAACGTGCCAATGGAATGCTTGGAATTCTATCTCGACGGCGGTGAGATTCGGAGGTGGCTGCTCCATGACAGCGAGCGACGAAGAAGGAAAACCAGTTACCAGGTTTTGGACAGGCTCAATGAGAGGAGTGCGACGGTGGCATCAATTTCATAATTTGACTACTAGAGAAGGTGAATCAAAGACGGTGGCACTGCGGCGATTTTGGGAAATTAACCGGTGATACGGTGGTGGAGTAAGTAATCAGTTAGGGACTTTTGTCCAGAGCAACAAGGCACACCTTTTAGAAAATAAGGATGTAGCGCTCTATGATTTCATGGAATCACCAAAAAGGTTTTAACACTCATTTTTAGAATAGTTTAACTTACTTCCTACAAGTTCGATCATGAAAATCAAGAAACTTTAAGTGATTATGGATAACGGAACCATGATTATGGGATTACTAGATAACCCTAGAAGAATAAGGTGGCAAAATGCGCCTTAGTAAGAATGGATATGTTGGGAAACCAGAAGGACGAGATTATTAAAATCTTAGTGAAATAAACGTCACTAGGATTGGGTGAAGTATATTGTGACAATGGGATAAAACAACATTTGATCAAGGCAACCCGGGAATGAGACCAATATTAACCGAAGTTCTTCCAGTCGAAGATGAGAATCTGGGGACCTAATTCTTTTAAGGGGGGGAAATTGTAACACCCCTAAACTTAGCATTTTAGTAAGTAAGATTTTTAAAAAATCAAAGTACTAATTTGACAAAATATTTGGAGTTCAAAATATAAACAAGGAAGACTTAATTGCTAGGAATTTAAAACTTTTGGGGATCAATCAATGTAAATTTTTGGGTTAAATAAGCTAATCTAAGGCACTAAGCAAACTTAGGGCTGAATTCAAAGCTGACTGAAACTCCTAAGGGTTCAAATGAAAATTGAGAGATGTTTTGGGGGGTCAATTTAAAATTTTTGGAAATTACCTATAAATATCAAACCCAGCCCCTTATTTATCTAAATCTCACATGCAAACTCGTCTTCCCATCATCGGCGGTTTCTCTCCGACACCGGCAAGGCTCGCAACCAACCATACCACTACCTTTCTCTCAACTCAGTGAACACAACGGTACCAATTTCAACCTGAACGTGCCAATGGAATGCTTGGAATTCTATCTCGACGGCGGTGAGTTTCGGAGGTGGCTGTTCCATGACGGCGAGCGACGAGGAAGGAAAACCAGTTACCAGGTTTTGAACAGGCTCAATGAGAGGAGTGCGATGGTGGCATCAATTTCATAATTTGACTACTAGAGAAAGTGAATCAAAGACGGTGGCACGGTGGCGATTTTGGGAAATTAACCGGTGATACGGTGGTGGAGTAAGTAATCAGTTGGGGGCTTTTGCCCACAGCAACAAGGCACACCTTTTAGAAAATAAGGATTAAGCGCTCTATGATTTCATGGAATCACCAAAAAGGTTTTATCACTCATTTTTAGAATACTTTAACTTACTTCCTACAAGTTCGATCATGGAAATCAAGAAACTTTAAGTGATTATGGATAAGGGAACCATGATTATGGGATTACTAGATAACCCTAGAAGAATAAGGTGGCAACATGCGCCTTAGTAAGAATGGATATGTCGGGAAACCAAAAGGACGAGATTATTAAAATCTTAGTGAAATAAACGTCACTTGGATTGGGTGAAGTATATTGTGACAATGGGATAAAACAACATTTGATCAAGACAACCCGGGAATGAGACCAATATTAACCGAAGTTCTTCCAGTCGAAGATGAGAATCTGGGGACCTAATTCTTTTAAGGGGGGGAGATTGTAACACCCCTAAACTTAGCATTTTAGTAAATAAGATTTTTAAAAAATCAAAGTACTAATTTGACAAAATTTTTGGAGTTCAAAATATAAATAAGGAAGACTTAATTGCTAGGAATTTAAAACTTTTGGGGATCAATCAATGTAAATTTTTGGGTTAAATAAGCTAATCTAAGGCACTAAGCAAACTTAGGGCTGAATTCAAAGCTGACTGAGACTCCTAAGGGCTCACATGAAAATTGAGAGAAGTTTTGGGGGGTCAATTTAAAATTTCTGGAAATTACCTATAAATATCATACCCAGCCCCTTATTTATCTAAATCTCACATGCAAACTCATCTTCCCACCCTCGGCGGTTTCTCTCCGACACCGGCAAGGCTCGCAACCAACCATACCACTACCTTTCTCTCAACTCAGTGAACACAACGGTACCAATTTCAACCTAAACGTGCCAATGGAATGCTTGGAATTCTATCTCGACGGCGGTGAGTTTCGGAGGTGGCTGTTCCATGACGGCGAGCGACGAGGAAGGAAAACCAGTTACCAGGTTTTGAACAGGCTCAATGAGAGGAGTGCGATGGTGGCATCAATTTCATAATTTGACTACTAGAGAAGGAGAATCAAAGACGGTGGCACGGTGGCGATTTTGGGAAATTAACCGGTGATACGGTGGTGGAGTAAGTAATCAGTTGGGGGCTTTTGCCCACAGCAACAAGGCACACCTTTTAGAAAATAAGGATTAAGCGCTCTATGATTTCATGGAATCACCAAAAAGGTTTTAACACTCATTTTTAGAATACTTTAACTTACTTCCTACAAGTTCGATCATGGAAATCAAGAAACTTTAAGTGATGATGGATAACGGAACCATGATTATGGGATTACTAGATAACCCTAGAAGAATAAGGTGGCAACATGCGCCTTAGTAAGAATGGATATGTCGGGAAACCAAAAGGACGAGATTATTAAAATCTTAGTGAAATAAACGTCACTTGGATTGGGTGAAGTATATTGTGACAATGGGATAAAACAACATTCGATCAAGACAACCCGGGAATGAGACCAATATTAACCGAAGTTCTTCCAGTCGAAGATGAGAATCTGGGGACCTAATTCTTTTAAGGGGGGGAGATTGTAACACCCCTAAACTTAGCATTTTAGTAAATAAGATTTTTAAAAAATCAGAGTACTAATTTGACAAAATTTTTGGAGTTCAAAATATAAATAAGGAAGACTTAATTGCTAGGAATTTAAAATTTTTGGGGATCAATCAATGTAAATTTTTGGGTTAAATAAGCTAATCTAAGGCACTAAGCAAACTTAGGGCTGAATTCAAAGCTGACTGAAACTCCTAAGGGTTCAAATGAAAATTGAGAGAAGTTTTGGGGGGTCAATTTAAAATTTCTGGAAATTACCTATAAATATCATACCCAGCCCCATATTTATCTAAATCTCACATGCAAACTCGTCTTCCCATCATCGGCGGTTTCTCTCCGACACCGGCAAGGCTCGCAACCAACCATACCACTACCTTTCTCTCAACTCAGTGAACACAACGGTACCAATTTCAACCTGAACGTGCCAATGGAATGCTTGGAATTCTATCTCGACGGCGGTGAGTTTCGGAGGTGGCTGTTCCATGACAGGCGAGCGACGAAGAAGGAAAACCAGTTACCAGGTTTTGGACAGGCTCAATGAGAGGAGTGCGACTGGTGGCATCAATTTCATAATTTGACTACTAGAGAAGGAGAATCAAAGACGGTGGCACTGTGGCGATTTTGGGAAATTAACCGGTGATACGGTGGTGGAGTAAGTAATCAGTTGGGGCTTTTGCCCAGAGCAACAAGGCACACCTTTTAGAAAATAAGGATTAAGCGCTCTATGATTTCATGGAATCACCAAAAAGGTTTTAACACTCATTTTTAGAATACTTTAACTTACTTCCTACAAGTTCGATCATGGAAATCAAGAAACTTTAAGTGATGATGGATAACGGAACCATGATTATGGGATTACTAGATAACCCTAGAAGAATAAGGTGGCAACATGCGCCTTAGTAAGAATGGATATGTCGGGAAACCAAAAGGACGAGATTATTAAAATCTTAGTGAAATAAACGTCACTAGGATTGGGTGAAGTATATTGTGACAATGGGATAAAACAACATTTGATCAAGGCAACCCGGGAATGAGACCAATATTAACCGAAGTTCTTCCAGTCGAAGATGAGAATCTGGGGACCTAATTCTTTTAAGGGGGGGAGATTGTAACACCCCTAAACTTAGCATTTTAGTAAATAAGATTTTTAAAAAATCAAAGTACTAATTTGACAAAATTTTTGGAGTTCAAAATATAAATAAGGAAGACTTAATTGCTAGGAATTTAAAATTTTTGGGGATCAATCAATGTAAATTTTTGGGTTAAATAAGCTAATCTAAGGCACTAAGCAAACTTAGGGCTGAATTCAAAGCTGACTGAGACTCCTAAGGGCTCACATGAAAATTGAGAGAAGTTTTGGGGGGTCAATTTAAAATTTCTGGAAATTACCTATAAATATCATACCCAGCCCCTTATTTATCTAAATCTCACATGCAAACTCGTCTTCCCATCATCGGCGGTTTCTCTCCGACACCGGCAAGGCTCGCAACCAACCATACCACTACCTTTCTCTCAACTCAGTGAACACAACGGTACCAATTTCAACCTGAACGTGCCAATGGAATGCTTGGAATTCTATCTCGACGGCGGTGAGTTTCGGAGGTGGCTGTTCCATGACGGCGAGCAACGAGGAAGGAAAACCAGTTACTAGGTTTTGGACAGGCTCAATGAGAGGAGTGCGACGGTGGCATCAATTTCATAATTTGACTACTAGAGAAGGAGAATCAAAGACAGTGGCACGGTGGCGATTTTGGGAAATTAACCGGTGATACGGTGGTGGAGTAAGTAATCAGTTGGGGGCTTTTGCCCAGAGCAACAAGGCACACCTTTTAAAAAATAAGGATTAAGCGCTCTATGATTTCATGGAATCACCAAAAAGGTTTTAACACTCATTTTTAGAATACTTTAACTTACTTCCTACAAGTTCGATCATGGAAATCAAGAAACTTTAAGTGATGATGGATAACGGAACCATGATTATGGGATTACTAGATAACCCTAGAAGAATAAGGTGGCAACATGCGCCTTAGTAAGAATGGATATGTCGGGAAACCAAAAGGACGAGATTATTAAAATCTTAGTGAAATAAACGTCACTAGGATTGGGTGAAGTATATTGTGACAATGGGATAAAACAACATTTGATCAAGGCAACCCGGGAATGAGACCAATATTAACCGAAGTTCTTCCAGTCGAAGATGAGAATCTGGGGTCCTAATTCTTTTAAGGGGGGGAGATTGTAACACCCCTAAACTTAGCATTTTAGTAAATAAGATTTTTAAAAAATCAAAGTACTAATTTGAAAAAAATTTTGGAGTTCAAAATATAAATAAGGAAGACTTAATTGCTAGGAATTTAAAATTTTTGGGGATCAATCAATGTAAATTTTTGGGTTAAATAAGCTAATCTAAGGCACTAAGCAAACTTAGGGCTGAATTCAAAGCTGACTGAAACTCCTAAGGGTTCAAATGAAAATTGAGAGAAGTTTTGGGGGGTCAATTTAAAATTTCTGGAAATTACCTATAAATATCATACCCAGCCCCTTATTTATCTAAATCTCACATGCAAACTCGTCTTCCCATCATCGGCGGTTTCTCTCCGACACCGGCAAGGCTCGCAACCAACCACACCACTACCTTTCTCTCAACTCAGTGAACACAACGGTACCAATTTCAACCTGAACGTGCCAATGGAATGCTTGGAATTCTATCTCGACGGCGGTGATTTCGGAGGTGGCTGTTCCATGACGGCGAGCGACGAAGAAGGAAAACCAGTTACCAGGTTTTGGACAGGCTCAATGAGAGGAGTGCGACGGTGGCATCAATTTCATAATTTGACTACTAGAGAAGGAGAATCAAAGACGGTGGCACGGTGGCGATTTTGGGAAATTAACCGGTGATGCGGTGGTGGAGTAAGTAATCAGTTGGGGGCGTTTGCCCAGTGCAACAAGGCACAACTTTTAGAAAATAAGGATTAAGCACTCTATGATTTCATGGAATCACCAAAAAGGTTTTATCACTCATTTTTAGAATACTTTAACTTACTTCCTACAAGTTCGATCATGGAAATCAAGAAACTTTAAGTGATTATGGATAACGGAACCATGATTATGGGATTACTAGATAACCCTAGAAGAATAAGGTGGCAAAATGCGCCTTAGTAAGAATGGATATGTTGGGAAACCAAAAGGACGAGATTATTAAAAGCTTAGTGAAATAAACGTCACTTGGATTGGGTGAAGTATATTGTGACAATGGGATAAAACAACATTCGATCAAGACAACCCGGGAATGAGACCAATATTAACCGAAGTTCTTCCAGTCGAAGATGAGAATCTGGGGACCTAATTCTTGTAAGGGGGGGAGATTGTAACACCCCTAAACTTAGCATTTTAGTAAATAAGATTTTTAAAAAATCAAAGTACTAATTTGACAAAATTTTTGGTTCAAAATATAAATAAGGAAGACTTAATTGCTAGGAATTTAAAATTTTTGGGGATCAATCAATGTAAATTTTTGGGTTAAATAAGCTAATCTAAGGCACTAAGCAAACTTAGGGCTGAATTCAAAGCTGACTGAAACTCCTAAGGGTTCACTTGAAAATTGAGAGAAGTTTTGGGGGGTCAATTTAAAATTTCTGGAAATTACCTATAAATATCATACCCAGCCCCTTATTTATCTAAATCTCACATGCAAACTCGTCTTCCCATCATCGGCGGTTTCTCTCCGACACCGGCAAGGCTCGCAACCAACCATACCACTACCTTTCTCTCAACTCAGTGAACACAACGGTACCAATTTCAACCTGAACGTGCCAATGGAATGCTTGGAATTCTATCTCGACGGCGGTGAGTTTCGGAGGTGGCTGTTCCATGACGGCGAGCGACGAAGAAAGGAAAACCAGCTACCAGGTTTTGGACAGGCTCAATGAGAGGAGTGCGATGGTGGCATCAATTTCATAATTTGACTACTAGAGAAGGAGAATCAAAGACGGTGGCACTGTGGCGATTCTGGGAAATTAACCGGTGATACGGTGGTGGAGTAAGTAATCAGTTGGGGGCTTTTGCCCAGAGCAACAAGGCACACCTTTTAGAAAATAAGGATTAAGCGCTCGATGATTTCATGGAATCACCAAAAAGGTTTTAACACTCATTTTTAGAATACTTTAACTTACTTCCTGCAAGTTCGATCATGGAAATCAAGAAACTTTAAGTGATGATGGATAACGAAACCATGATTATGGGATTACTAGATAACCCTAGAAGAATAAGGTGGCAACATACGCCTTAGTAAGAATGGATATGTCGGGAAACCAAAAGGACGAGATTATTAAAATCTTAGTGAAATAAACGTCACTTGGATTGGGTGAAGTATATTGTGACAATGGGATAAAACAACATTCGATCAAGACAACCCGGGAATGAGACCAATATTAACCGAAGTTCTTCCAGTCGAAGATGAGAATCTGGGGACCTAATTCTTTTAAGGGGGGGAGATTGTAACACCCCTAAACTTAGCATTTTAGTAAATAAGATTTTTAAAAAATCAGAGTACTAATTAGACAAAATTTTTGGAGTTCAAAATATAAATAAGGAAGACTTAATTGCTAGGAATTTAAAATTTTTGGGGATCAATCAATGTAAATTTTTAGGTTAAATAAGCTAATCTAAGGCACTAAGCAAACTTAGGGCTGAATTCAAAGCTGACTGAAACTCCTAAGGGTTCAAATGAAAATTGAGAGAAGTTTTGGGGGGTCAATTTAAAATTTCTGGAAATTACCTATAAATATCATACCCAGCCCCTTATTTATCTAAATCTCACATGCAAACTCGTCTTCCCATCATCGGCGGTTTCTCTCCGACACCGGCAAGGCTCGCAACCAACCATACCACTACCTTTCTCTCAACTCAGTGAACACAACGGTACCAATTTCAACCTGAACGTGCCAATGGAATGCTTGGAATTCTATCTCGACGGCGGTGAGTTTCGGAGGTGGCTGTTCCATGACGGCGAGCGACGAAGAAGGAAAACCAGCTACCAGGTTTTGGACAGGCTCAATGAGAGGAGTGCAATGGTGGCATCAATTTCATAATTTGACTACTAGAGAAGGAGAATCAAAGACGGTGGCACTGTGGCGATTTTAGGAAATTAACCGGTGATACGGTGGTGGAGTAAGTAATCAGTTGGAGGCTTTTGCCCAGAGCAACAAGGCACACCTTTTAGAAAATAAGTATTAAGCGCTCTATGATTTCATGGAATCACCAAAAAGATTTTAACACTCATTTTTAGAATACTTTAACTTACTTCCTACAAGTTCGATCATGGAAATCAAGAAACTTTAAGTGATGATGGCTAACGGAACCATGATTATGGGATTACTAGATAACCGTAGAAGAATAAGGTGGCAACATGCGCCTTAGTAAGAATAGATATGTCGGGAAACCAAAAGGACGAGATTAGTAAAATCTTAGCGAAATAAACGTCACTAGGATTGGGTGAAGTATATTGTGACAATGGGATAAAACAACATTTGATCAAGGCAACCCGGGAATGAGACCAATATTAACCGAAGTTCTTCCAGTCGAAGATGAGAATCTAGGGACCTAATTCTTTTAAGGGGGGGAGATTGTAACACCCCTAAACTTAGCATTTTAGTAAATAAGATTTCTAAAAAATCAAAGTACTAATTTGACAAAATTTTTGGAGTTCAAAATATAAATAAGGAAGACTTAATTGCTAGGAATTTAAAATTTTTGGGGATCAATCAATGTAAATTTTTGGGTTAAATAAGCTAATCTAAGGCACTAAGCAAACTTAGGGCTGAATTCAAAGCTGACTGAAACTCCTAAGGGTTCAAATGAAAATTGGGAGAAGTTTTGGGGGGTCAATTTAAAATTTCTGGAAATTACCTATAAATATCATACCCAGCCCCTTATTTATCTAAATCTCACATGCAAACTCGTCTTCCCATCATCGGTGGTTTCTCTCCGACACCGGCAAGGCTCGCAACCAACCATACCACTACCTTTCTCTCAACTCAGTGAACACAACGGTACCAATTTCAACCTGAACGTGCCAATGGAATGCTTGGAATTCTATCTCGACGGCGGTGAGTTTCGGAGGTGGCTGTTCCATGACGGCGAGCGACGAAGAAGGAAAACCAGTTACCAGGTTTTGGACAGGCTCAATGAGAGGAGTGCGACTGGTGGCATCAATTTCATAATTTGACTACTAGAGAAGGAGAATCAAAGACGGTGGCACTGCGGCGATTTTGGGAAATTAACCGGTGATACGGTGGTGGAGTAAGTAATCAGTTGGGGGCTTTTGCCCAGAGCAACAAGGCACACCTTTTAAAAAATAAGGATTAAGCGCTCTATGATTTCATGGAATCACCAAAAAGGTTTTAACACTCATTTTTAGAATACTTTAACTTACTTCCTACAAGTTCGATCATGGAAATCAAGAAACTTTAAGTGATGATGGATAACGGAACCATGATTATGGGATTACTAGATAACCCTAGAAGAATAAGGTGGCAACATGCGCCTTAGTAAGAATGGATATGTCGGGAAACCGAAAGGACGAGATTATTAAAATCTTAGTGAAATAAACGTCACTAGGATTGGGTGAAGTATATTGTGACAATGGGATAAAACAACATTTGATCAAGGCAACCCGGGAATGAGACCAATATTAACCGAAGTTCTTCCAGTCGAAGATGAGAATCTGGGGACCTAATTCTTTTAAGGGGGGGAGATTGTAACACCCCTAAACTTAGCATTTTAGTTAATAAGATTTTTAAAAAATCAAAGTACTAATTTGACAAAATTTTTGGAGTTCAAAATATAAATAAGGAAAACTTAATTGCTAGGAATTTAAAATTTTTGGGGATCAATCAATGTAAATTTTTGGGTTAAATAAGCTAATCTAAGGCACTAAGCAAACTTAGGGCTGAATTCAAAGCTGACTGAAACTCCTAAGGGTTCAAATGAAAATTGAGAGAAGTTTTGGGGGGTCAATTTAAAATTTCTGGAAATTACCTATAAATATCATACCCAGCCCCTTATTTATCTAAATCTCACATGCAAACTCGTCTTCCCATCATCGGCGGTTTCTCTCCGACACCGGCAAGGCTCGCAACCAACCATACCACTACCTTTCTCTCAACTCAGTGAACACAATGGTACCAATTTCAACCTGAACGTGCCAATGGAATGCTTGGAATTCTATCTCGACGGCGGTGAGTTTCGGAGGTGGCTGTTCCATGACGGCGAGCGACGAAGAAGGAAAACCAGCTACCAGGTTTTGGACAGGCTCAATGAGAGGAGTGCGATGGTGGCATCAATTTCATAATTTGACTACTAGAGAAGGAGAATCAAAGACGGTGGCACTGTGGCGATTCTAGGAAATTAACCGGTGATACGGTGGTGGAGTAAGTAATCAGTTGGGGGCTTTTGCCCAGAGCAACAAGGCACACCTTTTAGAAAATAAGGATTAAGCGCTCGATGATTTCATGGAATCACCAAAAAGGTTTTAACACTCATTTTTAGAATACTTTAACTTACTTCCTACAAGTTCGATCATGGAAATCAAGAAACTTTAAGTGATGATGGATAACGGAACCATGATTATGGGATTACTAGATAACCCTAGAAGAATAAGGTGGCAACATGCGCCTTAGTAAGAATGGATATGTCGGGAAACCAAAAGGACGAGATTATTAAAATCTTAGTGAAATAAACGTCACTAGGATTGGGTGAAGTATATTGTGACAATGGGATAAAACAACATTCGATCAAGGCAACCCGGGAATGAGACCAATATTAACCGAAGTTCTTCCAGTCGAAGATGAGAATCTGGGGACCTAATTCTTTTAAGGGGGGGAGATTGTAACACCCCTAAACTTAGCATTTTAGTAAATAAGATTTTTAAAAAATCAAAGTACTAATTAGACAAAATTTTTGGAGTTCAAAATATAAATAAGGAAGACTTAATTGCTAGGAATTTAAAATTTTTGGGGATCAATCAATGTAAATTTTTGGGTTAAATAAGCTAATCTAAGGCACTAAGCAAACTTAGGGCTGAATTCAAAGCTGACTGAAACTCCTAAGGGTTCAAATGAAAATTGAGAGAAGTTTTGGGGGGTCAATTTAAAATTTCTGGAAATTACCTATAAATATCATACCCAGCCCCTTATTTATCTAAATCTCACATGCAAACTCGTCTTCCCATCATCGGCGGTTTCTCTCCGACACCGGCAAGGCTCGCAACCAACCATACCACTACCTTTCTCTCAACTCAGTGAACACAACGGTACCAATTTCAACCTGAACGTGCCAATGGAATGCTTGGAATTCTATCTCGACGGCGGTGAGTTTCGGAGGTGGCTGTTCCATGACGGCGAGCGACGAAGAAGGAAAACCAGTTACCAGGTTTTGGACAGGCTCAATGAGAGGAGTGCGATGGTGGCATCAATTTCATAATTTGACTACTAGAGAAGGAGAATCAAAGACGGTGGCACTGTGGCGATTTTGGGAAATTAACCCGGTGATACGGTGGTGGAGTAAGTAATCAGTTGGGGGCTTTTGCCCAGAGCAACAAGGCACACCTTTTAGAAAATAAGGATTAAGCGCTCTATGATTTCATGGAATCACCAAAAAGGTTTTAACACTCATTTTTAGAATACTTTAACTTACTTCCTACAAGTTCGATCATGGAAATCAAGAAACTTTAAGTGATGATGGATAACGGAACCATGATTATGGGATTACTAGATAACCCTAGAAGAATAAGTTGGCAACATGCGCCTTAGTAAGAATGGATATGTCGGGAAACCAAAAGGACGAGATTATTAAAATCTTAGTGAAATAAACGTCACTAGGATTGGGTGAAGTATATTGTGACAATGGGATAAAACAACATTCGATCAAGGCAACCCGGGAATGAGACCAATATTAACCGAAGTTCTTCGAGTCGAAGATGAGAATCTAGGGACCTAATTCTTTTAAGGGGGGGAGATTGTAACACCCCTAAACTTAGCATTTTAGTAAATAAGATTTCTAAAAAATCAAAGTACTAATTTGACAAAATTTTTGAGTTCAAAATATAAATAAGGAAGACTTAATTGCTAGGAATTTAAAATTTTTGGGGATCAATCAATGTAAATTTTTGGGTTAAATAAGCTAATCTAAGGCACTAAGCAAACTTAGGGCTGAATTCAAAGCTGACTGAAACTCCTAAGGGTTCAAATGAAAATTGAGAGAAGTTTTGGGGGGTCAATTTAAAATTTCTGGAAATTACCTATAAATATCATACCCAGCCCCTTATTTATCTAAATCTCACATGCAAACTCGTCTTCCCATCATCGGCGGTTTCTCTCCGACACCGGCAAGGCTCGCAACCAACCATACCACTACCTTTCTCTCAACTCAGTGAACACAACGGTGCCAATTTCAACCTGAACGTGCCAATGGAATGCTTGGAATTCTATCTCGACGGCGGTGAGTTTCGGAGGTGGCTGTTCCATGACGGCGAGCGACGAAGAAGGAAAACCAGCTACCAGATTTTGGACAGGCTCAATGAGAGGAGTGCAATGGTGGCATCAATTTCATAATTTGACTACTAGAGAAGGAGAATCAAAGACGGTGGCACTGCGGCGATTTTGGGAAATTAACCGGTGATACGGTGGTGGAGTAAGTAATCAGTTGGGGGCTTTTGCCCAGAGCAACAAGGCACACCTTTTAAAAAATAAGGATTAAGCGCTCTATGATTTCATGGAATCACCAAAAAGGTTTTAACACTCATTTTTAGAATACTTTAACTTACTTCCTACAAGTTCGATCATGGAAATCAAGAAACTTTAAGTGATGATGGATAACGAACCATGATTATGGGATTACTAGATAACCCTAGAAGAATAAGGTGGCAACATGCGCCTTAGTAAGAATGGATATGTCGGGAAACCAAAAGGACGAGATTATTAAAATCTTAGTGAAATAAACGTCACTAGGATTGGGTGAAGTATATTGTGACAATGGGATAAAACAACATTTGATCAAGGCAACCCGGGAATGAGACCAATATTAACCGAAGTTCTTCCAGTCGAAGATGAGAATCTGGGGTCCTAATTCTTTTAAGGGGGGGAGATTGTAACACCCCTAAACTTAGCATTTTAGTAAATAAGATTTTTAAAAGATCAGAGTACTAATTTGAAAAAAATTTTGGAGTTCAAAATATAAATAAGGAAGACTTAATTGCTAGGAATTTAAAATTTTTGGGGATCAATCAATGTAAATTTTTGGGTTAAATAAGCTAATCTAAGGCACTAAGCAAACTTAGGGCTGAATTCAAAGCTGACTGAAACTCCTAAGGGTTCAAGTGAAAATTGAGAGAAGTTTTGGGGGGTCAATTTAAAATTTCTGGAAATTACCTATAAATATCATACCCAGCCCCTTATTTATCTAAATCTCACATGCAAACTCGTCTTCCCATCATCGGCGGTTTCTCTCCGACACCGGCAAGGCTCGCAACCAACCATACCACTACCTTTCTCTCAACTCAGTGAACACAACGGTACCAATTTCAACCTGAACGTGCCAATGGAATGCTTGGAATTCTATCTCGACGGCGGTGAGTTTCGGAGGTGGCTGTTCCATGACGGCGAGCGACGAAGAAGGAAAACCAGTTACCAGGTTTTGGACAGGCTCAATGAGAGGAGTGCGACTGGTGGCATCAATTTCATAATTTGACTACTAGAGAAGGAGAATCAAAGACGGTGGCACGGTGGCGATTTTGGGAAATTAACCGGTGATGCGGTGGTGGAGTAAGTAATCAGTTGGGGGCGTTTGCCCAGAGCAACAAGGCACAACTTTTAGAAAATAAGGATTAAGCGCTCTATGATTTCATGGAATCACCAAAAAGGTTTTATCACTCATTTTTAGAATACTTTAACTTACTTCCTACAAGTTCGATCATGGAAATCAAGAAACTTTAAGTGATGATGGATAACGGAACCATGATTATGGGATTACTAGATAACCCTAGAAGAATAAGGTGGCAAAATGCGCCTTAGTAAGAATGGATATGTTGGGAAACCAAAAGGACGAGATTATTAAAAGCTTAGTGAAATAAACGTCACTTGGATTGGGTGAAGTATATTGTGACAATGGGATAAAACAACATTCGATCAAGACAACCCGGGAATGAGACCAATATTAACCGAAGTTCTTCCAGTCGAAGATGAGAATCTGGGGACCTAATTCTTGTAAGGGGGGGAGATTGTAACACCCCTAAACTTAGCATTTTAGTAAATAAGATTTTTAAAAAATCAAAGTACTAATTTGACAAAATTTTTGGTTCAAAATATAAATAAGGAAGACTTAATTGCTAGGAATTTAAAATTTTTGGGGATCAATCAATGTAAATTTTTGGGTTAAATAAGCTAATCTAAGGCACTAAGCAAACTTAGGGCTGAATTCAAAGCTGACTGAAACTCCTAAGGGTTCAAATGAAAATTGAGAGAAGTTTTGGGGGGTCAATTTAAAATTTCTGGAAATTACCTATAAATATCATACCCAGCCCCTTATTTATCTAAATCTCACATGCAAACTCGTCTTCCCATAATCGGCGGTTTCTCTCCGACACCGGCAAGGCTCGCAACCAACCATACCACTACCTTTCTCTCAACTCAGTGAACACAACGGTACCAATTTCAACCTGAACGTGCCAATGGAATGCTTGGAATTCTATCTCGACGGCGGTGAGTTTCGGAGGTGGCTGTTCCATGACGGCGAGCGACGAAGAAGGAAAACCAGTTACCAGGTTTTGGACAGGCTCAATGAGAGGAGTGCGATGGTGGCATCAATTTCATAATTTGACTACTAGAGAAGGAGAATCAAAGACGGTGGCACTGTGGCGATTCTGGGAAATTAACCGGTGATACGGTGGTGGAGTAAGTAATCAGTTGGGGGCTTTTGCCCAGAGCAACAAGGCACACCTTTTAGAAAATAAGGATTAAGCGCTCTATGATTTCATGGAATCACCAAAAAGGTTTTAACACTCATTTTTAGAATACTTTAACTTACTTCCTACAAGTTCGATCATGGAAATCAAGAAACTTTAAGTGATGATGGATAACGGAACCATGATTATGGGATTACTAGATAACCCTAGAAGAATAAGGTGGCAAAATGCGCCTTAGTAAGAATGGATATGTTGGGAAACCAAAAGGACGAGATTATTAAAAGCTTAGTGAAATAAACGTCACTTGGATTGGGTGAAGTATATTGTGACAATGGGATAAAACAACATTCGATCAAGACAACCCGGGAATGAGACCAATATTAACCGAAGTTCTTCCAGTCGAAGATGAGAATCTGGGGACCTAATTCTTTTAAGGGGGGGAGATTGTAACACCCCTAAACTTAGCATTTTAGTAAATAAGATTTTTAAAAAATCAAAGTACTAATTTGACAAAATTTTTGGAGTTCAAAATATAAATAAGGAAGACTTAATTGCTAGGAATTTAAAATTTTTGGGGATCAATCAATGTAAATTTTTAGGGTTAAATAAGCTAATCTAAGGCACTAAGCAAACTTAGGGCTGAATTCAAAGCTGACTGAAACTCCTAAGGGTTCAAATGAAAATTGAGAGAAGTTTTGGGGGGTCAATTTAAAATTTCTGGAAATTACCTATAAATATCATACCCAGCCCCTTATTTATCTAAATCTCACATGCAAACTCGTCTTCCCATCATCGGCGGTTTCTCTCCGACACCGGCAAGGCTCGCAACCAACCATACCACTACCTTTCTCTCAACTCAGTGAACACAACGGTACCAATTTCAACCTGAACGTGCCAATGGAATGCTTGGAATTCTATCTCGACGGCGGTGAGTTTCGGAGGTGGCTGTTCCATGACGGCGAGCGACGAAGAAGGAAAACCAGCTACCAGGTTTTGGACAGGCTCAATGAGAGGAGTGCGATGGTGGCATCAATTTCATAATTTGACTACTAGAGAAGGAGAATCAAAGACGGTGGCACTGTGGCGATTTTAGGAAATTAACCGGTGATACGGTGGTGGAGTAAGTAATCAGTTGGAGGCTTTTGCCCAGAGCAACAAGGCACACCTTTTAGAAAATAAGTATTAAGCGCTCTATGATTTCATGGAATCACCAAAAAGATTTTAACACTCATTTTTAGAATACTTTAACTTACTTCCTACAAGTTCGATCATGGAAATCAAGAAACTTTAAGTGATGATGGCTAACGGAACCATGATTATGGGATTACTAGATAACCGTAGAAGAATAAGGTGGCAACATGCGCCTTAGTAAGAATAGATATGTCGGGAAACCAAAAGGACGAGATTAGTAAAATCTTAGCGAAATAAACGTCACTAGGATTGGGTGAAGTATATTGTGACAATGGGATAAAACAACATTTGATCAAGGCAACCCGGGAATGAGACCAATATTAACCGAAGTTCTTCCAGTCGAAGATGAGAATCTAGGGACCTAATTCTTTTAAGGGGGGGAGATTGTAACACCCCTAAACTTAGCATTTTAGTAAATAAGATTTCTAAAAAATCAAAGTACTAATTTGACAAAATTTTTGGAGTTCAAAATATAAATAAGGAAGACTTAATTGCTAGGAATTTAAAATTTTTGGGGATCAATCAATGTAAATTTTTGGGTTAAATAAGCTAATCTAAGGCACTAAGCAAACTTAGGGCTGAATTCAAAGCTGACTGAAACTCCTAAGGGTTCAAATGAAAATTGAGAGAAGTTTTGGGGGGTCAATTTAAAATTTCTGGAAATTACCTATAAATATCATACCCAGCCCCTTATTTATCTAAATCTCACATGCAAACTCGTCTTCCCATCATCGGCGGTTTCTCTCCGACACCGGCAAGGCTCGCAACCAACCATACCACTACCTTTCTCTCAACTCAGTGAACACAACGGTACCAATTTCAACCTGAACGTGCCAATGGAATGCTTGGAATTCTATCTCGACTGCGGTGAGTTTCGGAGGTGGCTGTTCCATGACGGCGAGCGACGAAGAAGGAAAACCAGTTACCAGGTTTTGGACAGGCTCAATGAGAGGAGTGCGACGGTGGCATCAATTTCATAATTTGACTACTAGAGAAGGAGAATCAAAGACGGTGGCGATTTTGGGAAATTAACCGGTGATACGGTGGTGGACTAAGTAATCAGTTGGGGTTTTTGCCCACAGCAACAGGGAACACCTTTTAGAAAATAAGGATTAAGTGCTCTATGATTTCATGGAATCACCAAAAAGGTTTTAACACTCATTTTTAGAATACTTTAACTTACTTCCTACAAGTTCGATCATGGAAATCAAGAAACTTTAAGTGATGATGGATAACGGAACCATGATTATGGGATTACTAGATAACCCTAGAAGAATAAGGTGGCAACATGCGCCTTAGTAAGAATGGATATGTCGGGAAACCGAAAGGACGAGATTATTAAAATCTTAGTGAAATAAACGTCACTAGGATTGGGTGAAGTATATTGTGACAATGGGATAAAACAACATTTGATCAAGGCAACCCGGGAATGAGACCAATATTAACCGAAGTTCTTCCAGTCGAAGATGAGAATCTGGGGACCTAATTCTTTTAAGGGGGGGAGATTGTAACACCCCTAAACTTAGCATTTTAGTAAATAAGATTTTTAAAAAATCAAAGTACTAATTTGACAAAATTTTTGGAGTTCAAAATATAAATAAGGAAGACTTAATTGCTAGGAATTTAAAATTTTTGGGGATCAATCAATGTAAATTTTTGGGTTAAATAAGCTAATCTAAGGCACTAAGCAAACTTAGGGCTGAATTCAAAGCTGACTGAAACTCCTAAGGGTTCAAATGAAAATTGAGAGAAGTTTTGGGGGGTCAATTTAAAATTTCTGGAAATTACCTATAAATATCATACCCAGCCCCTTATTTATCTAAATCTCACATGCAAACTTGTCTTCCCATCATCGGCGGTTTCTCTCCGACACCGGCAAGGCTCGCAACCAACCATACCACTACCTTTCTCTCAACTCAGTGAACACAACGGTACCAATTTCAACCTGAACGTGCCAATGGAATGCTTGGAATTCTATCTCGACGGCGGTGATTTCGGAGGTGGCTGTTCCATGACGGCGAGCGACGAAGAAGGAAAACCAGTTACCAGGTTTTGGACAGGCTCAATGAGAGGAGTGCGACGGTGGCATCAATTTCATAATTTGACTACTAGAGAAGGAGAATCAAAGACGGTGGCACTGCGGCGATTTTGGGAAATTAACCGGTGATCCGGTGGTGGAGTAAGTAATCAGTTGGGGGCTTTTGCCCAGAGCAACAAGGCACACCTTTTAAAAAATAAGGATTAAGCGCTCTATGATTTCATGGAATCACCAAAAAGGTTTTAACACTCATTTTTAGAATAGTTTAACTTACTTCCTACAAGTTCGATTATGGAAATCAAGAAACTTTAAGTGATGATGGATAACGGAACCATGATTATGGGATTACTAGATAACCCTAGAAGAATAAGGTGGCAACATGCGCCTTAGTAAGAATGGATATGTTGGGAAACCAAAAGGACGAGATTATTAAAATCTTAGTGAAATAAACATCACTAGGATTGGGTGAAGTATATTGTGACAATGGGATAAAACAACATTTGATCAAGGCAACCCGGGAATGAGACCAATATATGCACTAATATTAACCGAAGTTCTTCCAGTCGAAGATGAGAATCTGGGGACCTAATTCTTTTAAAGGGGGGAGATTGTAACACCCCTAAACTTAGCATTTTAGTAAATAAGATTTTTAAAAAATCAAAGTACTAATTTGACAAAATTTTTGGAGTTCAAAATATAAATAAGGAAGACTTAGTTGCTAGGAATTTAAAATTTTTGGGGATCAATCAATGTAAATTTTTGGGTTAAATAAGCTAATCTAAGGCACTAAGCAAACTTAGGGCTGAATTCAAAGCTGACTGAAACTCCTAAGGGTTCAAATGAAAATTGAGAGAAGTTTTGGGGGGTCAATTTAAAATTTCTGGAAATTACCTATAAATATCATACCCAGCCCCTTATTTATCTAAATCTCACATGCAAACTCGTCTTCCCATCATCGGCGGTTTCTCTCCGACACCGGCAAGGCTCGCAACCAACCATACCACTACCTTTCTCTCAACTCAGTGAACACAACGGTACCAATTTCAACCTGAACGTGCCAATGGAATGCTTGGAATTCTATCTCGACGGCGGTGAGTTTCGGAGGTGGCTGTTCCATGACGGCGAGCGACGAAAAAGGAAAACTAGTTACCAGGTTTTGGACAGGCTCAATGAGAGGAGTGCGATGGTGGCATCAATTTCATAATTTGACTACTAGAGAAGGAGAATCAAAGACGGTGGCCCTATGGCGATTTTAGGAAATTAACCGGTGATACGGTGGTGGAGTAAGTAATCAGTAGGGGGCTTTTGCCCAGAGCAACAAGTGATGTGTGGACTCAAATTGTTAAGAAGAAATAAGCAAAATTAATAAAGAATAGTCTAGATTTATTTGTCATGGACTTAGAACATTAAATTCGAGATTATAGGTAAAATTTTAATTAAATAGTCAAACATCTTCTAATTTAGTTCAGTTTAAATGTTAAGATAATTATCAATGTTAAGTTAAGTTAAATGAACCAAAATGTTTAGATATATAAGTTGTGTATTGTGCTAGTGACCCTGGATTGGTAATTAGTACATAATTATTGTTAATTTAATCAGTGTGATTAGGTCTAACTTTGTACAACATTGAAAGGATTAATTATTAACGAAATTTGGTAATTTCTTATAACTTGGCTGAATTGTTATATAAGAGCTTAGAGCTATTGACTTAAGAGATGATCGGTGACTCGGAACCAAACCTCTCAATATCATTCAATTAGTTGGAAGCATGATGATTTAGATAAACGGAATGTTCTAGCCTAAGTTACCGTATTCGAAATGGGGCAAGAATCTAGGTTAGGTAGATGTACATCGTAATCAGTAACACCCGATATTAATGTTTAAATGGTATAATTATTGTTAAAGGATACGGTGCAAGCATTTTGACATATAATATGTTCTATTAGAATAGGTGACAAGGAGATAAGGCCTCCAAAACAGTAAGACATGATAGCACCTCTACAGAAGGTAAGGGTTGAGCCTATCTTTCTTCTGGAGAGTGAATGCTCTTCGATTGATTGAGTTTCTTGTGTTTATCTGTTAAATTTGACTGTATTTGTTCTGGTACCCAAAACATCTGTTGTGATATATGTTCCTGTCTCGTATACCCTCTAGCCTTGTTGGCTTTCCTAATATATGTTGTTGCTTAGGTCTTGCTGACCAAATTTCATTTTGTACTTCTGTTTAATTCGTTCTTTACACTGTTTATATGGCATTGCCGACCAGTCTTCACAGATATGTTATGGAATGGTTATTTGAATACGTTTTATTTGTTGGCATCATGTTTGACCACCTTGAGAAGGCTCTTGGTTGGGTTAACGCTCGTAGGGACGCTGTGGAGTGGGATGGACCCGAGACTAGGTCTGGGAAGACGATCGGGCTGCATGGGTTGACGATGATCAGTCTCCCAGCTAATACCCAACTAAAATCCTGACTTGCAAATATGTTAGAGATAGCTATCTGCGAGTGGCGGGATTTGACATGTGGACCCGCTATGCCATGTCGAACTGAGTGCTTGGGTAGCGGAATAATAAGGAAGGTCTATTAGGATCATTATACTACATGTACCGTTGTTACCGTTTACGTTATACTCTGGAAGCAATAATATTGGAGTGCCAACAGTCGGTTAAATTTTGTATTGCATGCGGTGTGTGATATCATTGCTCCATATTGTGAATGTTTTGTTATGTAAGGTCATGCTTGGGCCATGTCTCATTTCATTGAACTTCCATTCCCTTAATAATTGAATAATATATTATACTATTCAACCTGATATATTTTCAACCCATACCATCTGTTCAAATTTTACCTTGTAGAAAATGAAATTTGGGAAATTGGTGAGGATGATCCCAATCAAAGACCAGCCCCTTTAAATACTATGCTCTCTCTCTCTCTCTCCATAGACCATTTAGTTTTTTTAGCACAAATGCAATAAAGTTAGGGTGAATTACAGCTACCACACCTGAGGTTTGGAGTAATTATGAAAAGGTCCTTCCTTTTTTGAAAAATTACAAAAAAAATCCTAAAGTTTATCGTCGTCCAAAAATTTAGCCTAGCCATTAGTTACTGTTAGGGTCTTTACAATTTGCCATTAAATTTGCCACATGAAATTTCAAAAATACCCTTATGCTTAATTAGCTCAATTTTAGCCATTTCTAACCTTATTTTCATGATAAAAATACCTTCAAGGGTGGTACCATCATATTTTTAAGTTGTCGAAAAATTAATGGTAATATTAATATAATATAGGGATTTAATTATAAGAAAACTGAAATTACCTTTATATATATATACACACCACCAACACCCTACCCCAAGCCCTCCACCACCCACCGGTTAGATTTGGTGTTGCTACTGCAATGGTGGCAGCAACATTGCTCGGTTGCCTAGCGTGCCTCACTGCTACCATGGCGACAACAGCAGGCTGTGGTAGCCTAGCCAGACGACTGGGCAGCAGCAAAGTAGTTGCTGGCCATGGCCAAGGAGAGGGGGGGCAAAGGGAAGGCGGGCAATGGGTAGGGGTTTGAATTTTTTTTTTTTTAAAATAACTTTTTTTCAATTAATAAATAATTTAATTAGGAGACATATTTAATTTTTTATTTATTGTATTTTGAATTAATTAATAAATTTAAGTTTCATTAATTATTTTAGAGAGATTTATTATTTGAATAATTATTTTAAATATCTTTAGTTTATATATGATTTTTATTTTAATAAATAACATAATTTAATTTAAAAATTATATTTTTTAATTAATAAATAATTTAGTTGAAAATACATATATTTAATTTTTTTTACTTAATTATTCTTAATTAATGTAGTTTTTAATTTATTTTATTTATTATTTTTATTAATTAATAAATTTAACTCAATTTTATTAATTATTTTAGATATATTTGTTATTTGAATAAATGATAAATATGTTTACTTTAAATATGATTACTATTTTAATAAATAATTTAATTAAATTTAACTAAGTTATTTTAGATATGGTCATTAGTTTAATATTGTTTAATATGTAATTCAAGTAATAAATACTTTATTATTTAATATTATTAGATAAATTTAATTATATAAATAGATTATTTTAAATATATATGCTATTTAGCATAATTCAAAATTTTAAGATATTATAACACATAGAGGGGCATTTAGGACTTTAGCCATCAAACAAATTTTCAGCATTTTTTTTAAATTTTTTTAATTGTTTTTCCATCAAGGGCATTTTTTATTTTTTATATTTTTCATCTACCTTACAAATAGGTTTGTCAATTTATGGGAGTTTTTGTCATTTTTGAAAAAATGAAAATCTTTCTATAATTACGTCAAACTTTAGGAGTATTAGCCATCATTTACCCATAAAGTTAAAGAAATCTGCAAGAACAAAGGAAGTGGGTGGTAAACGAACACCAACCTTAAAAGGCTTGAATAATGGGCAATTTACCCATATTTATATATATTAAATTTATAATTCAAATTATAATTAATCAAAGTGTGTAGTTAGGGGTGTCAATTCGTGCGGGTTGGGTGGGTTCGGGTTAGGTTAAAGTAGGGGTATAACATAAAAATACCAAACCCAAACCCAAACCCAACCCAACCCGATGTTAAATCCAAAATGCTCAACCCTAACCTGACCTATAAAATTTCGTGTCGGGTTCGGGTTGACCTGATTTTTAGTCAGATCACCTAACAATCTGATAAATTCAACCCGACCCGACCCAACCTGATCTATTTATTTTATTTTTCATATTTATAAATTCCAACATCATAATTGAATATAAATTTGATCTACAATAAAATCTAAAATTTGGCACAATAATTAAGGTCTAAGAAACAGAAGAGCTTCTCATGTCCATGAGTACTCCAAATACAAAAAAAATAACAAACTATTGTTCAATTAACGTTTTTGATGACAATCATCAAATGATCAAAATGCATAATTAACTACAAAATAGTAGAAATTAAAGTCGAAAGATAAAAACATATCGAATTCAATCGTCTTTGAATGGGAAGAATGGAAGTGTTATTACTTATTTGTTAATAATGTTATTGTAATTTGTAAATTTGTAAATTGTAAGAATTTCAAATTTTAGATTTTTGGATATATATATATATATATGTATTATTTATTTTTTATTTTAATTAGTTAAATTTTTCAGGTGGATCGGGTTGGGTTAGGTCAGGTTTACTGGGTTATTGGGTCATCCACTTATTTTTTTCAGGTTACGCGGGTTGACCCGAAAACGACCCAACCTTTTTTTTTCTCGGGTCATTTTCGGGTCTGACCCAATTTGACCCAAACCCAAAAATCCCAAACCCAAACCTGATTTTTTACAGGTGGGTCATTGTCGTGTCATTGGGTTGGGTTTGATTTTGACACCCTTATGTGTAATGTTAATTTAAAATAGATTGCCAAGTGGCCTGTGGCTTAGCGGCATAAGTCTCCCACATAATATGGAAGGTCAGGAGTTCGAGATGAACTCCTAATGCGCGTGTGTATAAATAAAAAAACATTAAAATAGACAAAAAACCAAAAAAAAAAAAAAAAAAAAAAAGTTGGTATCAATGCAATTGTAATACAAAAATGAAACTAGTTAGATTTTACAGCTATAGATGCGTATGAGAGAAGCCCATGATAACCCATGAAATCAAGTACAATTATTTATTGAGTGGTTAATTGGTCTAATAACATTGTCCTCACACTTGTATGTATAAAATTTGATATTCAAATCCTAACAAACTCTTGGCGTGTGGACAGGTATATATATATATATATATATATAAAAAAATAAATAAATAATGCAACCATTTCGAGTAGAATCATATGAACTGAAAGATAAACTAAGATATTTGCATGTGCGCGTTCATATAGCTAGATATTATTCGCAACAGTTGAAGATAGAAATTCAGACGCACTAAAATGAAAAAAGGGCAAAAAAGACGACGATTCATGCGAAGTATGGAAATTATGACCAAAATTTAGTTTAGTCCAAAGATAACATAGTACTAGTGAGATCAGCAGTGAACATCGCTGCAGACAAAGATTACAACTACAAAAAAAGAAATAAGCAAAGAGAAGGATAATTGTCGGGAGGCAGGCAAAGATTGAGATATGCTAAGACGCCTGAAGCGGTATAGGCTTTACCGCACCTTTGATTCGCCTGAATGCTGTCCTAACTCGTTCTTTAAGACCTTCACTCTCACCTTCGACTTCACCAGTTCGTTTGTCAAGATGCGCCACATTCCCATCAACATTGATTGCTAACTTGCCATCAACCTCATACTTCACGTCTCCAAACAGAGAAACCAGAAGCGCATGTATAATTTTGTCCGCTTTCTTTGTTTCTTCTTCATCGTTAGTTTCATGTTCCCACTCAACCACCACCTTAGGCAATTCTCGGCTGGCATTTAGAACCAGAGCCACAAGAGAGTCTGAGACCATGTCACTTATGGGATCGGCCGTCCAGTGGAGCGACACATGATTCTCGGATTCCTGTTTCACCGTCACCCGGTCGTGCACTTTCAGAGTTGGAACCCCCGATTCATCATCTGTCGAGGACTCCACACTTTCATAGATCTGCTTAAGCCTGTGTTTTATAACAGCAAAGGCACCCGAATATGGGATTGTGATCCTCTGAATGATGTTGCCGGTGGATAATTGGGAGAAGATGTGAAGATCCTCTGGTGCCATTATCTGGTAAGTGAATCCTTTCTTCACGAGCAAACCACTGACGGTTTCACCAACTTCAGGTGTCTTCTCGGCCAGCTTTCCAATAGTCTTTGCCATTTTCTGGGAGTTGAAGTGCATTTCTACAGACTGACAGTTCTTTGGGGTAATGATTTTGGTGTTTCCATCAGCAAAGACTGAAAGGAGCTTCTGTTTGAGTCTTCCCATCTCATTTGCTTCACCATGAACCAAGATGATGTTGGGAGGCATAAGCTCTTTCAGGAATGCGCTTGTCTGATTATAATCAGCATGAGCCGAGAAGGAAATGTAGTGGACTTGCATGTTGAGAGGAGCAGTCAGACCACTAGCAAGTGTAACTTCCTTGGGTTCATTAATAATGGTCTTGGCCAATGTTCCTTCGACAACATACCCAGGTATAACACAAGAATTTTTCTTGTCTGAGCACCATTTGTCAAACAGCTGTCTCGACAATCCACTTTGAAGCCCACTAGGGCTTGCCATCACTACTGCTGGTCCTACATCGCGAAATTCATCAAGACTTTTCAATGGAGAGATGTGTTTGAAATCAAAGGGATTCGAATTGGCAAATTGATTCCGGATTCTCTCGTTCATGGAATTAATGTAGGTCTGGTAAACTGCCATACACCTTTTTGCAAGGGGGGAAGCATAATATATGGGGACGTTATGGAGATCAGGATGGCTTGACCAGTATTCATCCAATATCAATAGTAATTCTTGTGCTCGACCAAGGGCAAAAGCGGGAATCAGAACACGACCACCTTGAGAAACCGTAGAGTGGATGACATCGGTAAAAAGTTTCTCTCGTATATGGCGCGGTTGATGGTTTTGAACACCATAAGTTGATTCAATAACGCAAACATCTGGTGAGAATTGGGGGAGCTCAGCAGCACGAAGATGTCGATCTTCTTCACGTGAATAGTCTCCAGTGTAGAGGACCCGAACACCAGCTATGTCAACCATAAACATGGCAGCACCAAGAACATGACCAGCAGTATAACACCAGAAGCGGACACCATTAACCTCCAGAGTCTGATGGAAGTCAATAACCTGGAGAACACGAGGGCTTCACGCAGTTAAGATAGTTTCAGTTGTGCTGCAGAACTTAAAGTTAATAAAACCTCATTACCGGCGGAATAATTGGAAGACGGATCACATTTCAAGCAACACATTTCAATTCAGCAGACAAGTAATACATCTATGGCTCTTCTACTAAAGCATTTCTGAGTAGTTCTGTGATTGCATTGTTGCAGACCATTCATTTTTCAAGTAACTACCAGCATATATCTAATTGCCAAAAGTTATTGAAGGACTCTGTGTGTCACACGCTAAGCAGACAAGAAATGACATTTTCAAGGGCTAAAGTGTACATTTGTTTCTTGTATGTGTGACATTTCTGATAAAGCTGGAACGAGCTGAATAATGGTTACAAAGCTTGTATTGAAAGCAAAGAGATGAAATACCAATTCCACTAGGCATTCAAGATAGGCAATATAATGACAGAATATAAGATTTTTTCATGTCATTTTATTTTTTAAAGATGGCTGCAGAGGAATGGAGGGAGCTTTCATGAACTGAACCCTTCTGTTTCAATGGTAATTGCCAGCATAGGGAATCATGTCCAAGGAGATGGTACAAACTCCGTGCAGAACCAACAAATGTTTTCAAGCACACAAAAAATATAAAATCTCCACTTCGCAAAGTGCATATTTCTTTTAAGAACTATATTTAGTTTCTGCAGGTTAACATACAATCACTTTAGAGGACATTGAAGTTGATGTTTATATTCAACTCCTTGGATCGATGCCTTGATAAATTATAAGAAATAAAAGGTCAAATTCAGTAGAGACGAAGAATAATTTTTTGTGTGGCCATAGATGTATTAGATTTCAATTTTTTATTTACATAGAAGCAAATATCTGAACACCTAAAACATTAATGATGAGCATCAGTAGTTGAAGCTGATGATAGCCAAGTTTAATTGAACAATTCTCGACAATATCATCACAGAATATATTACTTGTGCAGGAAAAGACAAAGTAGGCACTAAATCACCACTACACCTCTTTGACAAATGAATCCTTAAATTTCTCTTCCTGCCAAGAGAGCGTAAAGTTAACAATTCTAATGGTATAGATCAAACACAAATGGAGGTACCTCTCTGCAAGAGGCCTATTCTATTTCTTTGGCCCAAATAGACCTCATCTTAGCCAAAATGAAATATAAGAGAATCAAAGAGAGCTATTAAAAAATGGATATTGGGCCTAACTCAGCCCTAAAAGTTAGCTCAAGAAGTGAGAATTGTCCAAGACCATATATAGAGACCACAACTTATTTATTTCACCGATATGGGACACTAATACCCCCCATGCACGCCCAGGATCGAACATATGGAGCGTGGACTAATATGAAATGGGTGGCCCAACAACACTGGTAGCCCAACATCGGGAATGAGTGGCTCCAATACTATATTAAAGAATGGAGTTTGGGCTTAACTCAGCCCTAAAAGCTAACTCAAGGGTGGTTGAGGACTGCCCACGATATATATAAAGACCACAATTTATTTATTTCACTAATGTGGGACACTAACACACCCAACGCACGCTCAAAAATAAACATATGGAGCATGGAATTATATGAAATGGGCAACCCAACAACACTAAGTAACTCAACATCGAGAATGGTGGCTCCTAACTCAATCTCAAAAAGCTAACTCATGAGATAAGGATTGTCCAAGATTATATATAGAGACAACAACTTATTTATTTCACCGATGTGGAATATTAATTTTTAAAAAAATAGACCTTAGGCCTAACTCAACCCCAAAAAGCTAGTTCATGAAGTGAGAATTATCTAAAATCATATATGGAGAACACAACTTATTTATTTCACCGATATAGGACACTAATATACCCCGCGCACGCTCAGGAATGAACATTTGGAGCTTAGAATTGTATGAAATAGATGGCCCAACAACACTAGATAACCCAACATCGGGAATGAATAGCTCCAATATCATGTTAAAGAATGGACATTGTGCCTAACTCAGCCCCAAAAGCTAACTCAAGGGGGGAGGATTGCCCAAAATCATATATACAGATCACAACTTATTTATTTCATTGATATGGGACACTAACACCCCCGTGCACGTCTAGGAATGAACATGTGGAACGTGAAATAATATGTAATGGGTGGCCCAATAACACTAGTAGTCCAACATGTGAAATGAGTGGCGCCGATACCATATTACAAAATAAACTTTGGGCCTAACTCAACCCCAATACCTAACTCAAGAGTTGAGGATTGCCCAAGACATATACAGAAACAACTTATTTATTTCATCGATGTGGGATACTAACAAAAGCATTAAAGATAGGAGCCTTAACAATGTATAAATTCATCCCAAAGTTAAATTATAGCATCACACAATAGTTTCATAGCTAAGGCAGGAAAGTTACTTACACAAAAAAAAACCTGCTTACAAAGACCACTTCATAGTAGTTGACGCAAATATAGATAAACAGAATTCATGTACTTTGCACACATATGCCAAAATTATTTTAATTAATCACATGTATAATTGTACTCCATAACTCGAGAAAATCTCAACAATATCTACAGAAAAGGTCAGCCACCATACAGATTTATGCCTCAGTTGTCAAAAAACAAAATTCATTGAAGCACAAAACAGAACAGGTAAGGACAGATTGCCCAGTAAGATGCTATCATCACAAATTATGAGGCGAAAGAAGTAAAAAAAGAGCAATAGCCAAGAAAATAATTTCTTGGAAGTTACAAAGGCACCGATCTCATCAAGTTGATCAATAAATAAATAAAAAATTAGTGTCTAACCTCAAATGTATTCGAATAGGAAGGATATTGAAATGCGAATGGATAAACAAACCTCAATTTTTTCCATCGAACGAAGTATATCTTGTTCATCATATAACATATCTTCAACTGAGACCTTGCTAACTTTAACATAATCTGATAGAAGCAACTTGTAAATGGCCTTAGTAGCATGAGTCATAAAAACTCGTCCTCTGAACGTTGTCTATAACACAAAAAGGAGGAGATGAGCCAATCAGCACAGGTACTTGCAAACTATACCTTATTGTAATGTCATGATCAAACCAACCAACCTTCTCCAAGAAATATGGAAGGGAAGCAGCATGGTCCAAGTGAAAGCTGCACAAATAAAGAGCCATAAGTGCACTTAAGTAAGAAAAAAGCTTAGCAAAAACCAAAATCAAAGACTATCTAATAATCATCAAATTATCTAGCAGTACCAAGTACTTGATGTCTTCAAGACTGATGAACGACAAACTAAAGAGTGTAGAAGTCAATCAAGATGTGAAAGAACCTGGATGGATAAGGATTCACCCAAAAAATTTATTTTATTCAAGAGTCCATCCATACAAACTAGATGATAAATTCTCAAAGTAATTAACTAAGCCATTTCTCTGTTCTACAGCATACGTTGTGCTATTTCTCCCTCAAAAACTTCCTTCAAGAACCCCTTTTGTAATCAAGGGTACCACATTGCAATGAAGGGACGTAGACAAGCAACCTAAAGGGCAGCATATATGAATTGACAGTTAATTGATCACTTAAAAAGACACAATTTCAGAGGACTAAATATGTTGACGGTTATTTTCTTCCATGAATAATATATAACACTGCAAACAACAACTGAAGTAAAAGGGTAGCTAGAAAAATATCTAATTTAGAGCACAAGAACTAGCATCATTGTGTCAAGCCTCCATCAATAAGAACTCAAGAGCAAGCTGCCCCTTGTGACCAATTCCTCTCGGAAGTTGTGTAGATCAACATTACAACTTTTGCGTGAAAATATGAAAACAACTTTATTAAACAGGTTAGTATTACAAAACTATAAAATTATTTATCAATCCACTATTACAAACCCCTCCCAAAAATAACTTATTTAAATAAAAACAATTTAACAGCCTAGTATTTAGTGAAACTTTTCATGCATAAGGACAATAGATGAATCTATACCATCTAAGCTACATGGATTGTTTTACAATTTCAATTCCTACTATAGAGGACGGAGGGGGTGGGAGCAAAAAAGCAAACTACAAAGAACCAGTCATCAATATGAAAAACAAAGACAAAACAAAATACTCATAACATTATTAAACAAGAAACAGTGGAGAAATACAATAAGAAAAGCAGAGTAAAAACATACTGAGTAATAAGAAGAACATCAATATTCGAAGGATCAATTTCATCAAAGTAAGGCAATGCAGCCATCCCTGAGAAAGCTGGGTGAATGCCGCAGTCAAACTAAGAACAAAAACAATGAATACGTCCAGTTAACAATTCCAGAATCCAACCGTCTTACAATTGCATGAAACAAAAGCAAATAATTTAGTATAAATCGGCAGCAAAATGTACCATAACAGTTTTGCCCTTGTAAGTCATGTAGACACAGGAGCGACCCACTTCATTGCCCGCCCCAAGGGGTGTTATAATAAGCTCATCCCCATCACTGGACGCCGACGAAGTTCTCTTTAAAGAAGAAGCTGGCTGTCCAGTTGAAGCCATTACTATCCACTTCAAAATTCAAATTCCAATACCAATCTTCCCTTATCAAATTATTTATCCTCCTGCTCCATTAAGTGTTGAAAAAAAAATGTGTGAAGTTAAAACCTTAAATCTTGTGCAGAAACCCTAATTGGGTGCTTCTAAAATATTCAGCACATTACCGACCGTCAATACCTTATGCTCGTGGCGGCGGAGCAGGGTTTCTCCCTTCCTCTTCCCTTACAAGTTGTGATTTTAATCACAAGGAAATGAACCTTATTTTTTCAATAGGTGAGGTTCCGCCTGCAGTGTGTCTTCAGACTTTAAAATTCACATTATTAAATTTTTAATATTTCTAGTAAGTCTCCTCCAAGTGTTTTTTCCCCTCTTTCCATTCGTTGCAATTGTCCATTTAAGTAATTAATTATAATAAAATAAAATAAAAAAAAGGTGGTATGATATAGCAAAAAGTTTGAAAAAAGACTTGGTAAAGATGGTAGTGTTTTTTTTTTTTTTTTTGTGGTATTTTTGGGAATGTGTTGTAAATAAATTTATATTTTATTTGATTTTTAAAAATACATTTATAGGTTAGATATTTTTTATATAAAAGTTTATTTCGAATCAAATTTTCATATTATTATATATTTCGTGATAACATAATAAAAGTATATATATTTATTTTAAAATTGCTAGAAGATTGGTATTGAAAAGTTGAGTCAACTCGAACTTTTACCCAGTTTTAACTAACTAATTAAGTAGGTTTCCTTTAAGATTAATACAAATATTTTGGATTATTACAATTTATTCTGTGAATAAATACTAATAATATATTTAATTACTTTAATTTCATGTGAATGAGAAATAAATTAGTAAGCTACTTAAAGTTATTAATGCGTTCAAAATGAAAGAGGGGGGAAGATGAACAGACTCCATCATATGGGCAGTGGACAACAAGTTGGACCAAGTTATATAGCCGTGGCTTAAGATTTGGATTTGGGGCCAATGAGGATGCTACAAGTATTTGGATGGTTGCGTCGAATTCTTTTTTTTTATTTTTTTAATTAATAATTCAAGTACACAAATTAAGAATTCATTAGAATTTGAATCCTAAACTTCTCGTATACAAATGTGAGGATAGTGTTATCTGGTCAATTGATCACTTAACCTGTGTCGAACTCCTTTTTAGTGTCAAAATAATTACGATAAAACTATTTTTTTTTTATTTCTTAGTTTACAATAGGTAAGGTGGTATTTGAACACTCACCACCTCAACACTCAATTAATAAGCGCCATCTTAAACTTAGTCTAAAACCTACACGGGGCGTGCACCTACTTGTTCAATCAACTGAATGACTTGATCTTGGGCTTTTTCTGCAAAGAATGTATTATGTACCTTTTTTAGTAGAGTAAATTCAGATTCATTTTTTAAAAAAAAAAAAGTTTAATCAAACAAAAGCTAAGGTTGTATTTAAAGAAGTTATTGGTGAAACAGTATAAGTAACTACCAACTCAATGATCGAATCCAGTTAGGAGTCGCCACCTTAACAGTTCTTTCCACTTGAATACATTTTCTCAGTAATTATAAATGAATCCTAATGTTGGAATTTTATTTCAATATGTGGACTTCTATTAATTGAATTTATTTTTTAATAAAATAAAAATGAGCTAAATTAGTATGGTTAATGAGACATGACTTATAAGACCTATTATTTTGACCCAATATCATTAAGGCCTTTTATTTTAATACACTTGGTATGGCTGGCAGCTAGTATAGTTTCAATTTTAGAAGCCCGTGATTGAAAACTTCTCTAGAGTTTTATCTTATATATTGTGACTAAATTCCCTCTCCACTCCACATTTTAATATTGCTATCCCATTAAAGTTGTCAAGTTTGTGTGAGAAGGAGAGGAAAACTTAACAACCAATCGTGGAATTACAAGAATTGTTGATTATCAATCTTATAGCTCAAACATGTATAATGAATAAATTTATTTATGGTGTTTTGACTTTATGAATATATGCATCTTGGATTGAATTATATCTTAAAATCAGTATTAGAGCCATATATCTATGAACCAAAATCTAATTTTTATTCATTAATTTCATAGATTCTGAACTTTCTAAGTTACAAGGAAAAATATTGGCAATTTTCTTTTGCATGCGTTGCGTGTGTCGGCCAGTGGCCATGGCCCGTGGGATGGATAAATTGATACTATATTGATTTTAATGGGATGCAATGAAAATCCAAGCAGTGAAACTTAAGTTTTCGATTTGGTTTGTATTTGGCCTTAGTATTTTGATTATGCCATGACATTCAATACTACTTTTTAATTGGTTAGTTTCAGTAGTTGAGAGATTGTTTCGTGCTATTACAGATTATGGATTGTATATATGTTAGTTACATCATTATTGAAAATTATGGCCTAGTATTCATTAATTACTTAATTAATTAATATTGTTTTTTTTCTTTTATTGAATTTTATCAGACCAATTTATAAAGTGTCTTATTATGCATTTTTATTTGATTTGGACTTTAATTGATATTGTTAGAAATAAAATATAATTGTGAGGATATATAATAATTAAATAAATTAGATTTTGAAACAATTTGAATGCTGCAAATTTTCTTTACAACTCCCCAAAGTATATATTGTTCTAGTACTTAATTTTATGGGAGTCTTGCATACATATTGCAAGTTGGGCAATAAATTATTAAACTCGGTCGTGTGCTTATTTTAAGGGTTGAAATAAATAGTTACACCAAAGTGTTCTATTTGTTGAGATCTGTAGAATTTGTGACATGTATATCTCGAGTTGGTATTATCATACATTTTTACATGCCCAATGGGAGTTAGATATGTGTGATAATTGATTTTGTTGGCGCAGAACATATTGACGGAGATATATTAATTTAGAAGATTTGTTCCCCAAAGGAGGCGACTCTTAAACAATTGGTATATCTCTATGTCATTCTTGCGTGAGAGCCTTGTGTGTATAGCATTCTCTGCCCAAAGGAAAGTTTGTCATGACTTACAAGTAGGGGTAGGCATTCGGGTTCGTAACCCGGGTACCCGACCGACTGGGTTTTGAGCATCCAAAACCCGGTCAATTGGGTTTTGACGGGTACCTGATTGGCGGGTACCTAGTACTCTTCATTCGGGTCAGGATTTAGGTAACAATCTCGACCCGATCGAGGTACCGGGTACCTAGTTTAATAATTAAAAAAAATTAAAAGTTTTTTGCCTCTGTTTTAACTTAAGTGAGCCCTCCCCCATCCATGCATCCCCTACCCCCAAAACTAAAAAAAAAAAAAAAAAAATTAAACTTATTTAAAAGTTAAAACAAAGGCAAGAACTTTTGCCTCTATTTTAACTTAAGAACCACCCAATCCAAAACTTGGCCAAATGTTGAATCAAAATCTGGCCAAAATATGGCCACATTTTAGCTCAAAAAATCTCAATACCCAATTCCGAGATCGAGTACCCGGTCCTTAACCAAGCCAAGATCAGGTATTAAAAATTTAATCCCGGACGGCTGGGTACCCGACCCGATCATCCCAAGCCTGATGATCTCGGCCCGATACCCATCTCTACTTACGAGAACTCTATGAGGATTTAATCCATATTGTTCTAAGCTTATTCTTGTTAATGATTATTTCATTCTTGTTGTTTTGGACAGTTACTGTGAATTTGAACAATAGTGGTGCTGCTATTAAACTGTTGAGTGGTGGAAATTATTTGAGATTAAAGCGTGAAATTGCATTTGCCTTAGGATTAGCTTTTATTAATATAACTTCCTAGGAGGATTAATCTCCTCGACCAATACTTCCGATGCTATGAAAAGAGCTTATATCCGGTGGGAAGGGTCCAATCGCCTAGGTTTTTTAGCTATGAAAACTTCAATTGGAGAGCATTTGGTTAGTCCACATCCTAAGATTAACTATACTAGGGAATTTTTCCACACAATGGAATAAACATATCAAGTGTAAGATAAGTTTGAAGCTGGGAATCTAATGAGTGATCTAATAGATATAAAATATAATAATTTTGGCAGAGTTAGGGAGTATAGTCTAAAATTTTCATATCTAATCCAAACTCAAAATTTTCGTGTCTTGAGTGCTCTCTCTCTAATGCAGGACAAGAACATTGAGTAGTTGTTAAGAAAGTCTTGAGATATTTGAGAAAAATCTAAAGAACTTCATTTTAGGGCTTTTAGTTAATGAATCAATTTCTAGGCCCATTGAGGATTTATTGTAATAATGCTGCTTCTATATTTCTTTTGAAGAAATAATAACTCCTCTGGTGCATCTAATTATGTAGATCTCAAATATCTCACTATGAGAGACTTGATTAACGATGATACCATTATGATAGAGCATGTTAATACCAACTCTATGCTTGCAAATCATTTGACCAAGGGTTCAAGACCTATTATTTTCAAAAGACATGTAGAACACATGGGTGTAATTGAGTCTTTTGATGTATTAAGCTAGATGAGATATGTTTCTTGTTGGAATATATTGTTAGCTTGTGTATTGAAAAAAAGAATTATATGGGAGTTTGTCCCACATAGGAAAATAGAAAAAGAGTTTTATCGTATATAAAGTACTTGTGGTATATAATATATGAATAAAATATCGTGGAAAGTTGGGAGCTAATATATATTATTTATATTCAAAAGTACTTAGCACTTAGTAGTTTATATTATTTATATGAATAAAAGATCGTGAAAAGAGTTTGCTCGCATGCGTGTAAATTAATATATTCTACAAGTTACTTGTTTTATTTTTATTTACATAATTATTTAATTATAAAATTATTATTTAATTACGAAATAAAATAAAGGTTATATCTTCTATGAAAAGATTTAATTTTTCATGAAAGGTTGCATCAGATGATTTGACTTAAACGGACATATTATTTAACTTAAATAGTGTATTTGTTCATAGTTAATGGATGTACTATTTTATTAATTATAAATACACAAGGCTCTCTGCGAATTTGTTACTAAGAAACAAGCTAGAAAAATAATTCTACAATATCAGTTCTTTACAAAAATATATTACTAGAAATCGTAAAAGAAGTTCTTAATGAACTCTTCAAGATTGCCACTTGTAGAGTTTGGTGGTTTTGTTGTATCCTGGGGATGAATTGCCTTATTAGATCCGTTGGCAAACTCTTTAGAGTAGGGGCAAAAGTTACCTTAAGGATAGTGTCATCACAGTCAAATTTGTTGTTTCCGTCTAAAGATTTCTAACAAGCTTAAGGTGACTTTTTGGAGATGGAATCTGGAGCAAACAATAACACATTCAAAGTGATGAATCAAGACTGTGCGAAACTGGATAGGTTCGATGGGACCAACTTTACCCGCTAGCAAGATAGGATGAAATTCCTCCTCACAACACTGAAGATTGCGTCCATCCTTTATCTAAATCTATCTGCACTTCCAGAACCCTAACCGAATGATTCAGAACAGGTAAAGACCGATCGCAAGAAATGCAAGGAAGATGAAGTGCTATGCAAAGGACACATTCTAAACTCTCTCTGATTGGCTGTATAATCTATTCGTTTCGCTGACAATGCCTAGTGAAATTTGGAAAGCTTTGGAAAATAAGTATGATACTGAAAAGCAAGGTGTGGACAAATTTTTGATTATGCAATATTTTGAATTCCCTATGAATGATAATAAATCTGTTTTAGACCAAGTCCATGAGTTGCAAGTTCTCGTTTCAAAACTTAAGGATGTCAAAGTAGACATTCCTGAAAATGTTCAAGCTAGCGGAATCATTGCCAAACTTACTCCTAGTTGGAATGACTACAGGAAGAAATTGTTGCACACCACCGAGGATTTTACTTTGGAGCAAATCCAGAAACACTTTTGTGATAAGAGTATCTCCTTTGGTTCTGGATCATCCAAAGTGAACTATGTGACTGTGAAAAAGAACCAAAAGAAACAAGGTGGGCAACAAAGAGGAGGATAACAAAGAGGAAAAAAGCAATAAAGTGGAAAGAGAAAGTTCTCAGACTCTGATGATACCAAAGCTTGTTGGAATTGTGGAAAGCCTAGTCATCTCAAGTGTGATTGCAGAAAGAAAAGGCAGAATACAGGAAACGCCAACAATAACAATGCAAATGTGGTTGAAAGTTAGATACCAGAATTAGTTGCTCTAATTTCTGAAATGCATATTGGCATGGAGGCTGAACTGTATTTGATAGGAACAAACTCATCAAGTGATAAGTGGTTTGATTCTAGCACTACAGTGCACATTTGCAACAACAAGGCTACATTTAAGGATTATGAGGATGAGATGACCATGAAGCTATGATGGGAAACAACAATACTGCAAAAGTGCTAGGCGAAGGTAGTGTGGAGTTGCAGTTCACATCAAGAAGGAAGCTTCTCCTTGTGAATGTTCTAGAAATTAGGAAGAATTTAGTTTCTGCAAATCTGCTATGCAATAGAGGTTTTAAGATTGTACTAGAGTCTGATAAGATTATTGTAACTAAGAATGGCACCTTCGTTGGAAAGGGCTACTCATGTGACGGAATGTTCAAATTAAGTATTAATAAAATGAATGATTCGGCTTATATTATTGAGTACTCTTCATTTACCTTATGGCATCATCGTTGGGCACATGTTAATTATTGAACTTTAATTCATATGCCTAAGAATGGTTTAATTTCTTATGATAATAAAGAAAAGGAAAAATGCCGAATTTTCATTCAAGCGAAAATGACTAAGAAGCCTTTTCCTGAAGTTGAAAGAAAAAACTGAGTTATTAGAATTTGTAAATACTTACATATGTGAATTAAATGGCGTGTTGACTAGAGGAAGAAATAGATATTTTATTACATTTATTGATGATTTTTCAAGATTTACTTATGTCTTTTTATGAAAACAAAAGATGAGGCATTTAATATGCTTAAAGTTTATAAGGCCGTTGTTTGAAAATCAAATAGGAAAGAAAACTAAAATTTTAAGAAGTGATAAGGGTACTGAATATTCTTTCTCTAGTTTTAATTCTTTCTTTGAGGAAAATGGCATTATACACCAGACTACTACATATTATACCCTACAACAAAATGGCCTAGAAGAAAGAAAAAAATAAGACAGTAGTTGAAATCGTAAATGCTATGCTTTTAAATGCTAAAGGCCCGTTTGGATTTATTTCCATGGGCCATTTTCACGTTTTACACTGTTCATAAAATGAGAAAGATCTGGATTAGGCTATTTCCAGGGAACATGTTTCCATTTTTCATTTTCAATTTCACGTTCCCCACTACAATTTCTCATTTCCAAACCTACTTTCCCCACTCCATCAATTCACTGAAGAAAGCTGTGCAGACATCAATCACTCCTTACATCAATCTAGATTTTTAAACCCCAAAAAAATCTCTAACTCCACAGTAATGACTACTGTTAAATCTCTAATTCCTCAACCACCCCCAAAATCGAGTTACCCCAATAATTCCTCAATTGAAAGGATGGAGAGAGCAACCATTTCTTCGTGTGGAGAGAACAGCCCTCCTTGGCATCCAAACAAGCGGCAAAAGGTATAGATCTAGAATCTTCATGATTAATCGCTTGTCTTCAGGTTAGTGTATTTATCGCCGAGGGGTTAAGGGATGCAGAAAATAATTTTGCAGTCCCTTGTGTCTCGGGGTTGAATACGATACTTTGATGTCATTCAGTATGTGTACCCTCAGTAATTTTTGTAGTGCAAGCTCTTGTTTGTTCATGTTCGATGACGAATAGTTGTGTATATGTGGTTGAACCTAATCTATGGGCATGGTTTTCTTGAAATTCTTATATTATTGTTGATCAGGGTTCTTGTATACGAAATGTATACATTATGCTTGTATTTTTGTATATGGGTTGTTAGTATATGTTCGGTCGTAGGTGGTGTGATGTAATTTTAATGTCTCAAACGGTCCATTTTAGACCACAAATTCCCTATCAAGTTCTGTATTGTTATTGGTACTGTATTGAATAACCAAATTTGGTGATTTTTTATGTTTATTTCCACATCTATGTTGTTGGCGTTAAACTATTTAGATGGTTGTAATGCTTTAAAGCATGAAAAACCTGAAAATATTGTAGCTTTGGTTCAGCCCAGTATACCTGATATTATGTTATGGTGCCGGAGCGATGGCATTGAACCTATATATGTGGTATATGAACTTGCTATGTGTTGTTGTTATGGTTGATATACTTCTATGCATGTGTGTCTTATGTGTTGATAGAAGTTTACCTATTCTTGCATGTCAATGGGTATCTGTTGAAAATTAATCTAGTGTTGGATTGTTGTACATAAGGCCGTGCACCTTCTTATGTTAAAGCCTACACACTATGAAAAACATGTTGATGTTGAGTGTCATTTTAGGTTATATAGTTTTCTTTTGTTATAACCTTTTTTATAATGTTTATTCGCATTATTCATATGAATAGATGACCCAAGGTGAAAAAAGATTTCGATCTAGCTAGAATGATGCGAAATGGGACTTCCCAACGTTGGCTGTCTTAATTGAGCTAATGTATGATCAGTTCATGAAGGGACAACTAATGTCAACAACCTTCACAACCATAATTTGGGTGGAGATTCAAAAAGCATTACATGAACGAATCGGTATTCACTATGATTTAGAACAACTTAGGAGTAAACTATGTAGGGTACACAATCTTTGGCAAAAATTTCATAACCTAATGACACATTGCACTGGTTTTGGGTATGACAGCGTTATAGGGCTTGTGCAAGCATCAGAGGAGCACTGGGCTTGGTAATTTTAAAAATTATCCTATGCTCATATTGTGCACGTGTAATATTCCACTGAAATGTCCATTTTAATTACACTAACTCATTGTTTCATGTGCTCCTCTTGATAGGAAAATCCAAATGAGGCATGTCCCAAGAGGAAGGGTCTTCCACGCTATCACCTATGCACAGAAATATTTCATAATTCAGTTACTAGTGGGAGTGGTGCACGGTCTTCCTCATAACAACCAATTGATAGTGGTGAGATGAGAGATGCCAATATGCCGAATTTAGGTATAGACGACTCTGGCCCAACAATGTTTCCCAACCAACCATGCCAAGATGCAAACAATAATTTCCCATTTAATTTGTCTCAGCCACCCATGCACCAAGCCAGTCCTAGCAATAAGTCCAACAAGTCGAAGAGTAATCATTCCTCAAGAATTAATGATACCATAGATGCGTGGACATCTGTCAATAGTGCCAAGGCTAGGAAGATGGACAAAGGCTCAACTGCAAGTGTTGAAGCTTGCATGGTGTCATTGAAGAATATGGATGGCCTACCCCATCCTCTTTTCTTCAAAGCTCAAGACTCTCTCTTGAGCAAAACACACCATAGGATGTTTCTTCTAATAAATGATGTGGAGAGGAAGGAATGGGTGGAGTCTTTAGGTAATGCATGAGGGAGGGTTGTCTTGAGTTATGGCTGCTTGTACTAAAACATTTTAAACTACAGCTTACTGCTAAGTTTAGGTTTTCCTTGTATTTTTTAGTGTTAAGGTTAAACTTTTAATGTTGTTGTAATATTATGTATTACCATGATTGCATGTATGTGACATAGGACAAATATTTTGTAATGGGCAGTGTGTATGCAGCCTTATTTTTCCCCTGATAAGCTGCTTTAATTACCCCAAAAATGCGTCTGCTTACTACTTTTATTTTTGTGTAATAGCAATACATGTCTTCTTATTTAAACTATGCAAAGGCAAAAGTTGAGGTAACAACATTAGGGCTGTCCAATAATTTAGAAAACTGCCAACTAACTAATCCACCTATTATGATAAGCAAACTGCCTAATATGATCAAAAAATGCATCAATAAAATATTCACCAAAATCCCCTACCCAAGACCCATGTGACAGTAATGTTGACTCACAACTTACCCAATTTTTTTTACAATATGACATAGCAAATAATATTCTTTCAATAGACATCATCCCTTTTTTCTAAAATATGATGTATAAACTATATGTTACATTACCATCACAACCTTTAGAAGTCTATTTGTTTTTCCTTGTTGGTTGGGAAGTTAACACAAAGTCAAAAAATATATGATTAACTTTATTCTCATTTCCACATTAATACGATGTTGACAGCCTTATTAAACAGGTGTCAGCATACAACTTGTATTCTTTTCCTGTCACAAACATAATGGATGCTCCTTCTTCATCCTAAATGTACAATGACATCTTGAACATATTAATGCGGATGGCAGTAGCAGTTCACCTTCAAGCAAAACTACTGTTGATGAGTCATCTTCAAGTGATGATTTAGGAAATGATAGTAACACCCCGGTGACAGTGATGATGATGATTATGAGATGGCATTTATTTTTCTATCACAGGTACTATGCCCATCATACTTCAAAAATAAGATTCCAATGTATACATCACGATTAAGAGGGGTTGATTAGGTATGAGAGTTGTTAAATGGTCACCCCGAAAGGATAAAGAGAGCATTAAGAATGAGTAAGGAGTCCTTCAATGCTTTGTGTATCTTGATCTCTCACAGGGGTTTACTTAAGCCGGGTAAATCTGCTAGAGTTGGGGAACCGGAGTCTTTAGCAATCTTCTTACTGATGATTGGACAAGATCAGTACCAGTGGGTCAATTGTGAGAGGTTCCAGCATTCGCCTAAAACCATTCATAGACATGTCCGCCACGTTGCTAAAGCTTTAAACTATTTAGCTCCTGAAATCATTACTCCGCCTGACTTCAATAATGTTCACCCTCGTATACTCTACAATCATGCATTCTATCTGTACTTCAAGGTAATCCTAAAACCCAATGCTAACCATGTGTTCTATAATAATAATACACCCAATATTTCTTAAGTGCTTACGGATGTGGCATGCAGGACTGCGTCGGTGCGGTCGACAAGACTTATGTGTTCGTCTCAGCAGCATCAACTCACCAAAATACATATCGTTGTAGGAAATCAATGATAGTGCAAAATGTGTTGGCCATATACGATATGGACTTAATGTTTAATTATGTTTATATGGGTTGAGAATGGAGCACTAACTACTCACGTGTTCTAGCCTAAGCTTTTAGGACTAACCCAAAATTTCCATGGCCACCTCAAAGTTAGTCATGTCAAGCTTACATGTACGTACATTATATAATACCTCATAATAGAATTCAAGTGTGTTCTATTAATTAATGTAGGGAAGTATTATGTTGTCAATTTTGATTTTTGCAACTTCTCTGGCTTCCTAGCTCTATACAGAATGTATCGCTATCATATCAACCAATATGAGGGGCGATCCCGTACACCAAGGGGCCGTCAAGAGCTTTTCAATCACAGACATGCCAAACTGAGGAATGTCGTTGAGCATGCATTTGGTGCCTTAAAGGCACGGTTCCCATTATTAGTTGTCAGGATGCCACATTACAAGCTTCACCGACAAGTACAAATAGTCATTGCTTGTTGTATCGTCCACAATTTCATCTAAAAATATTTTCATGATGACTCCTTTTTTGTAGAGGAATAAAATTCGAATAGCAAAGCGAACGCCGCCCAAGGCAACGAACACCATCTCCCATTGCAGAATGATATTGACTGGATGATGGGTTTTCATGATACTCTTGCGAATGTTATATAGGTGAATAAGGGAAATGTGAGACATTTAAAACTTTCTGTCGCTTACTAATCTTTTGCTAGATGAAGTCCTACCTAAATAGAATTGTGACAAGTGGAATATTCGTATCACTATCTAGTGCATTTACTATATGATATAGAACTTATGTATCATATTATGTAATCCATGAAGAACTTCAACATTCCATTCGACTACCCACATTTGAAGATTGCAATCTGTTTTTTGCATGCGTGTAAGATTGTAGTACAATGTACCATTTTGTTACTTTGAAACATTTATGAAATTTGTGGTACGTGTGTTCTATTGTTATATTGAGTATATATACCAACGTGACATGTTAGTTTAATATGGGTTTTATGGTGACCATAATGAAAATAAATGAACCACCGATGTGCCCTTGTGGAGCGGGGCCAATGCTTTGTCACATAGCACGAACTGAATGAATTATGGCAACTACTTCTATCACTGCCCTTTGGGCTCTAATCATTGGGATGCATTCATATGGGTTTTGGGTTCTACGGCGTCTCGCGCAACATTTACAGACACGTTGTATTCGAGGGCCAATTCGTCCCCAGCTTACACCGGTAAATCATCCCACACGATATCACATACACTACCAACAATGTGGACCATGTGTCGATCAATCTTGTTAGGGTAATGTCTAAATCATCAACCGCATAAGTTGATGCATCAGTCCACCAGCCAACTCGAGCACTTGTTCTTTGTTACCGCGGGATGTGTGTCATGACTAGGTGCTTGGTCATATTTCTATTTGTTGTCATTCTAATAAAACTAATGTTATTTTGATATGTATTGGTGTTGTAACTTTGCAATGTCAAATTAGGCAGGATTTAGTATTTGTTTAACTTGGTGTGTTGCTATTTTTCTGTATGAATAGTGGAACATATTCCAACCAGTTTAGCAGTCCTTGTATAAACCTTTCTCTTTTGAAACTATGTTAAATATTATGCTAAGATATTTTTGTAACAGCATGCTTATCATATCACATTTGCAGTACGCATAGTTTTACATTGCTATAGGAGTCCAATGTTGCATTTTGGGGCAGCCATATTTAATCATGTTTAATTATTTCACATCCGTAGTCATGTTCAGTCCATCGAAGCGCACAAGGTCACACTTTCCTCAGAGCAGTCAGTAGGGACAGTTGGAGGATGAGAAGTTCCTCCAATACCTGATTGAAGCACGCTCATTGTCGCCTTTGACAAATGGTAGGGTAGTTGAGTTTGTACTAGATGAAATCCGTGGACATCTGAAGCGTTTATTTAGCCATGACTACAATATTGAGACACTGAGATGTAGGTTTTGCCAAATTCGACGTGATTACCAAATTTTCTCTAAGCTCATCAAAACACCAGGGGTTCGTACTCACTTGAGGAATGCACTGTTTTAGTTCCTCGTTCCATCCGGCGTGACATTCGAAAGGTAAGATGCGGGCTGGTGTTATTGCCCTTCAGTTTACATATGTTCCAATTTAATAAGTCTATTTGTAGATTGCACATATGTTGATATCATCAAACACATTATGCATTAACCAAAGTGTTAAAAAGGTCTACAAAAGTTTGTTGCATAATCTGTTGTTGCAGGCTGTCGAAGGGTCGGATGATTTCTTTACAGAGTGCCCACAAAACTGGCTATCAATAAATGCTATCTTCAGCCCAAAAGAATATCAAACGGTGGAGCCATTGCAATCTGTTCAATTGTCCAAGGATGAAGTGGAACTTGGCAACCCCTTTAACCCCATCACTATTGAGGATAGCTCTGAAATTGAAAGCATTTAAGCTCTCCCACCACCACCTACCCAAAGTGGTACCTGGATCTGTTCACATCATTTCACAGCCACAAAATGTAACGATGGTAGCTAAGACATGATGCCACAATAATGCAGTCATGGGCATTCAGCTCGGACAGCCACTATCGTGATCATATCTTCGTCATCAACCTCCGACGTTACCCGCATTAATGAAGACTCAAGTTCTGTTACTTGGAACTTGGAAGGCAAAATGATGCACAACCATGGACATCACATTGAAGATGAAATGGATGATAGAAGTGTGGAATCAACTGCCCCAACGCATGATAATATGAGTGGGAGCTTTCGATTGCAATTACTTTATGAATATGCATTGGTTTATGTTGCTGTGTTGCGTATATATGAAACTGGCACTTGCCTTTACTATTGGTGTAACTATGTTATGGTAACTTAAATGTGAACAAGTATTACTGAAACTGGTGGATGTCATTAGGTGTTCGTTATATAACTACTTGTTAATGTTAATGAATATTAGGGATGGAAACCTGTTTTCAAACCATTTTTTATGCCATTCCCCTTTCGGTTGTTCATAATTGACTCCACTATCATGCTACTTTCAATTTGTTAGATGAAGTTGTGTCATCATGCATGCAATGAGCACAAGTTAGCTTTTATGTTTTTAAATGTTTTTTAAGTTGTTTCCATACCATTCAAATTAGGTGGTATTCAACTCTTTTGCCAAAACATGCATGAGCAAGTCTGACGAAATGTCACCAACTCCAGTAACATTGGTATTTTTTTTAATTTTTTTCGGACATCAAAATTGGGGTAGTTTATACATATTGATTTTGTGTGCTAATTTTTTTTTCCACATTTAAAAATTATATCATTTACCATCACATACAAAATATTAAATCAAATCACTTGGAAATACACGTTTCCCCATAATATACATTCTTCAAATCTAAATATATTTTCATTTTCAAACCTATAAAATCCAAATTCCCAGAAAACTCATCCAAACACATTTTCATTTTCACATCACATCACCTAACTACTTTTCACCAATTTAGAAATGTTAGAAACTGAAACTGAAAATGGAAATAAATCCAAACGGGGGCTAAATTACCTAATAATCTTTGGGGTGAAGCATTGCTTACTGCTTGTTATGTGCATAATAGAGTACCTTCAAGAAAATTAAAATTCACCCCATATGAGTTATGGAACGGAAGAAAACCAAACCTTGAATCATCCAAGAGTGTGGTGGTGTTTAGCATTTTATAAGATTGTTGATCCCCAAGGTGCTAATAAAAGTGTTTTTATGGGATATTCAGAAAGTTCCAAAGCCTACAGGCTATTGGATTTGGATTCAAACATTATAGTAGAATCTAAGGATGTTGAATTTTTTGAAAATAAGTTCTCTGAAGATTCCACTGATAATAATATTGCGCAAACACAAGGAATTGTTAATCCTGGTTCTTCTTCTATCATGAAAAGAAAAGTATCTGATCCTCCTATGGAACAAAGAAGAAGTCAAAGAACTAGAAAAGTGAAATATTTGGATCTTGATTTCATACTCCAGACTCTATTGTCTTCCTTCTGGAAGGCAATAGGACCACCATATTTAAAAAAATACCTATTATTTTAAATGTTTAAGGGGATCCTAAAACATTTAAGGAAGCTATTGCTTCAAGAGATTCGACTTTTTGGAAGGAAGCCATAAATGATAAAATAGATTCATTGTTAGCTAATAATGCATGGGTTCTTACAAACTTGCCACCTGGCTCTAAAGCAATTAGCTATAAATGGGTATTTCGGAGAAAATATAATATAGATGGGTCCATACAAACCTTTAAAGCTATGTTAGTGGCAATATGTTTCAAGGAAGGCATAGACTATTTTGATACCTATACACCTCTGGCTAGAATAACATCAATTAGAGTACTACTTGCACTAGCATCTATATATAAGTTGCATGTTCATCAAATGGATGTTAAGACAACCTTTTTAAATGGTGACTTGGATAAAGAGGTGTATATGGAACAACATGAGGGCTTTGTCCTTCACGGAAATGAAAAGAAAGCTTGCAAATTAATCAAGTCACTATATGGTTTAAAGCAAGCACCAAAACAGTGGCATGAAAAGTTTGATTTTGTGATACTTTCTCACGGCTTTGTCCATAACAATGCCGATAAATGTGTATATTCTAAGTTCACAGACGAGTATGGAGTGATTGTGTGCCTTTATGTTGATGATATGTTTATCATTGGTACAAATTTGAAGGGAGTGATGGAAACTAAGAAGTATTTATCCTCACAATTCAAGATGAAGGATTTAGGTGAGGTAGACACTATATTAGGAATTAAAGCAAAGAAACATAGTGAGGGCTATGCTTTATGTCAATCCCACTATATCAAAAAAATATTACATAAGTTTAAACATTTGAATATAAAGGAATTTAATACTCCATGCAATGTCTCCACTAAGCTTACTAGAAATTTTGGTAGAGATGCTGCTCAAGTAGAATATGCTAGTGCAATATGAAGTCTTATGGATGCCACACATTGCACTAGGCTAGATATTGCTTTCGTAGTATGTAAATTATCTAGGTACACGAGTAACCCTAGTACTAATCATTGGAGAGCAATTGCCAGAGTTCTGGGATATCTTAGAAGAACAATTAATCTTGGATTATTTTATAAAGATTATCCAACAATACTAGAAGGTTTTACTGACGCTAGTTAACTAGTACAAGCCACAATAAATCTACGCCTGGTTGGGTATTTACACTAGGTGGTGGAGCTGTTTGCTGGGGTTCAAAGAAACAAACATGTATCACTCACTTCACCATGGAATCTGAATTTGTCGCATTGGCAGCTACATGCAAAGAGGGAGAATGGCTAAGAAATTTACTTTTGGATATAGAGTTGTGGTCACAACCGATGCCAACCATTTCTTTGTATTGCGATTGCAAAGCTACTATGTTTAGGGCATTCAACAAGATTTATAATTGTAAATCTAGACATATTAGTTTAAGGCACAATATGTGAGACAATTGATATCGGATGGAATAGTTACAATAATTTATGTCCGTTCGTGTGATAATTTGGCATATCCTTTTACTAAAGGACTCCCGAGAGATTTAGTGAGATCTACCTCCATTGGAATGCTTAGCCTTTTATTAAATCAACATTAGTAGGAACCCGACCTTCATATAACAAGGTTCAATGGATACAAACAAGTTACTGACAACTAATTAAGGTACTAACACTTGTGTTGGTACAGTACTGTTAGTTAAGGTGAGTAACTTACTCTTAATGAAGTTTCGCCTAAATAATAGTGGTGTAATGAAACCTCACCTATGTGAACATTAGAAGTGGTGCCGCTTCTAGCAGATGTCTGAGCTTAACCTTAGTATATGTTCATGAAACCAGGTTGAGCACACAGCCATAATAAATGCTCAAGGTTAATAAGAGCTTCATTTATGATTAGATAACTTATGTGTGCGGTATTTCCGATTTTAATGGATAGGAATCATGGTTTAGAGCTTAAGGCCACCAATGATTTCGTTAGAACTTTGAAATACTTATACTAATTGAAGGTTCAAATCGAAAGATACCTTCTTGTATGCATCAGTTTGTCAAGACTTATATTTGTTTAATACGGCAATCTAAGTGGGGGATTGATGGAATATATTATTAGCTTGTGTATTTAAAAAAAGAATTATGTGGGAGTTTATCCCACATAGGAAAATAGAGAAAGAGTTTTATCATATATAAAGTACTTGTGGTATATAATATTTGAATAAAAGATCATGGAAAGTTGGGAGCTAATATATATATTATTTATATTTAAAAGCACTTAGCACTTAGCACCTTTGCAAGCGTGCGTATAAATTAATATATTCTACAAGTTACTTATTTTATTTTTATTTACATAATTATTTAATTATAAAATTATTGTTTAATTATGAAATAAAATAAAGATTATATCTTCTATGAAAAGATTTAATTTTTCATTAAAAAATTTATCAGATGATTTGAGTTAAATAGATATATTGTTCAACTTAAATAGTGTATCAGTTCATAGTTAATGGATGTTCTGTTTCATTAATTATAAATACACAAGGGTCTCTGCGAATTTGTTACTAAGAAACAAGCTAGAAAAATAATTATGCAATCTCCATTCTTTACAAATATATTACTAGAAATTGTAAAAGAAGTTTTGAAGGAACTCTTCAAGATTGCCACTTGCAGAGTTTGGTTGTTTTTTTATATCCTTGGGTTGAATTGCCTTATTAGATTCATTGGCAAACTCTTTAGAGTGGGGGTAAAAATCACCTTAAGGATAGTGTCATCACGCCTCAAAATCACATTCAAATTTGTTGTTTCCATCTAAGGATTTCTAACATTTCTTTACTGAATTTGTTGCATTGAACCATTTGTTTTAATTGTGTGCACATTTTTTTGGTTATATCTCGCTTGATATGTATCTCGAGATTAGGTGTTGATCTTGAGAGTTTGGTATGTCTCATAAATGACAGCATCTTATATTTTTAGTATTGATAGGGGCATATATGACTTCTTTTGAAGTCGGGTTTTCTTGGGATTTCATATCGTTTTAGAAATTCATATCTTACAAGAAAATCATGAATTTTCTTCGAGTTTCCTATTGCTGAAAAGGCCCATATCTTATAAGAAAAACAAATTTTCTTGGGATTTCAATAGTTCTAGAAATCCATATCTTACAAGAAAATTGGAGGACCAACAATGAAACAACATACATGCTTGGGTCATATTCAGATGCTATTTCTTGCCATACCACCATGTCTGAATCCTTGTCAGTGGAATTGTTGGTATATGTGGCCAAGGAAAGTCTTGTGTTGATGAAAAATGCAATCACCGCCATGGTCCAATATTAGTAATTTTTACTGGACCGGATTGTGTTGGTAGTCTTGTCTCATTGTCATATTTCCTTTCTTTAAATTGTGGCCACAGTTAAAATCTTTTTGTAATTTAGCTAGAGAGTAGTTTTCTCAAACTTTACCTTTTATTTATTTTAAAGTTACAATTAATATTTGTCCAAGTAGGAGAATGTTGGATTTTTATTCCAATATGTGGACTTCTATTAATTGGATTTGTTTTCTAATAAAATAAAAATTGGCTAAATTAATATGGTTAATAAGACATAACTCATAGGGCGTATTATTTTGACCCAATATTGTTAAGACCTTTATTTTTAATAGACTTAGTATGGCAGCTGATGTAGGCCCAATAGAAGCCCTTTATGGGAGGGCTCTCCAGGGTTTTATCTTATATATTGTGGCTAGATCCTCTCTTTGCTCCATGTTTTGATAATGCTATTCCATTAAAGCTATCAAGTAGTTTGTGTGAGAAGGAGAGGAAGACTTAGCAATCAATCATGAAATTGCAAGAATTGTTGATTGTCAATCTTATGACTCAAATAGATATCACGAATAAATTTATTTATGGTGTTTTGATTTCATAGATATATTCATCTTGAGTTGAATTATATCTTACACCTAATTCGTGCAATTTTCATTCGACATCTAAATCATTCTTTAAAGTGTTTATAGTTCTAGTTTTTAAATTAAGTTGGATTGATTCTAGGGATTTGTAGTATAATTATCTTTTAAAATTGGTCATTGTATTTTGAGAAATGATTTACCAATAGCTCAATTCTTGTCTCGACCAAAACAAAAAGACGAAGAACGATTACAATTATTGTTCGATACTTACATAAATAGTAATTCAAATATATATATATATATAAAAGAAATTTAATATAATGATTTGAAATAATTAAACAAAAATTATAATAATTTAGAGAAAAAGTTGCATTGTAGAAAATCTATTGGCTTCTCCTTTTTGAAAATAAATTTTATTTTTGGAAAAACAAATACATACACTGATGTTCCATTAGCCCAAAAAGAAGAGCAAATTTCTTGTATTCATCGTGCGACAAGCATAAGTAGAAGTTCCACGAATTGGTTCTTGTGAATTTTAATACATCGAAAATATACCCTCGGGATTGTAAATTAAAGAAATGCATGATGAAATAGCAAAAACAATAAAAAGGAATTCTAAAAATTAGTGTTAATTACCTTATAGGAAATTTGACTTGCCGGACATTGTCATTCTTTTTCTTTCCGACATTCTTCAGAGCAATTTAATACCATCCAAACTTGGCGCTAAAATTTAAATGAAGGCTTAATCTTCAGCTCGCCAACATAAATCAAACTTTGAAATTAATAGAGGTATTTTTTTCCCCCTTTTTGGGTAGAGAATTATCCTCAATCTGATTTGAATACCCCCTACGGCCTCAAACCCACCCCCAATCTAGGTTTAGGACTGGTGCAACTAAGGTTGTTTCGGCCCCCAAATTTGGTTTCTAGTACTTTCTATCATATACCTAATTCGATACCTAGTGTGGATTAGATGTTCATATCATAATACAAGCCCAAATAAAAAATTGGGTATCTAACCCAAAGTCATGCAATGAAAAATATATAAAACTGGTTCAGGCAAGCCCAGTTTGATATCCGTCTTAAGTACAAGGCTTGACATTGAGTTATAAGTGGCCAATAAGACAAAAACATCTAGATGGGCATTCTATTATAAATATCAAATCCATACATTAAAAAACGGATAAGTTGAATACACAAAACTATGCATCCATATATACCTAATCTAGACACTCACAAAAATGCACTTCTACTACTACCAAACTATTCAAAGGTTGTTATGAAAGGCATGATAACCCTACAAACTGTAGATTGTATAATGTGGATACTCAACTCAATGATTGAAATTTTAATCAAGAAAAAAAAATCGAATATTTTATTTGTACCCATAATATTGAATAACCTGATATATTTTCAACCCGTACCATCTTTTCAAATTTTACCTCAGTAGAAAATGAAATTTGGGAAACTGGTGAGGATGATCCCAATCAAAGACCAACCCGTTTAAACCCTGTGCTCTCCCCTCCCTTTAGAGTCTGGACTCTTTCTTCTCTCCATAGACCATTTAGTTTTTTAGCAGAAACGCAATAAAGTTGATGAAATTTGCAAGAACAAAGGAAGCGGTTGGTAAAAGAACACCAGCCTTAAGGCTTCAATAGTGGGCGATTCAGTATAAAATGACCCCCTATGAATTACACACCTACCTTAAGGCTTGAATAGTGGGCAATTCAGTGTAAAATGACCCCTAAGAATCACACTAGGGATTCATTTTGTGTCATTTTCAAATTTTATTTTCACTTCTTTTACTATTTAAAAATCAAAACACATTATTTTGTACGTATTTTCACCAAATATTTTTATTTTTATCCTCAACAAATTTCGCAATAACATTTATACCTTCTCCCAATAATACAAAATCCATATATCTTCTCTTTATTATCATTATTATTATTATCGATTTCCATCTACAATCCACTCGACCTACTAAATCCAACATAATTATTACTTTCCCAACAATCTATTCAAATACAAACTCATTTTCAATTCTTTTTCACCAACCACTTGCTCAAATTTTATAAATATTAGAAATAAAAAAGAAAAATGAAAATAAAACCAGACGGGCCCTAAAATTCAGGTAGGCATCTCAAAAGGCCATCTGATGATGAAAGAATATGTAAGCTCCCCTTTCCCACAATAGAAGAGACAATTATAGATATACTTCTTCGGCCATCGGTTAATGTAAATTATTAACAAATAAAACCACCTGCTGAAGTAATTTCAGTGAAGAATACAAGCAAATTCAAACTCCAATCAAGAAGGAGCACTTATATGATTCGATCAAGATTCCAGTCCCAGCAATAAAGTTAACTAAACAAGAAAACCTCTTTACAATCAGAATTAAGTTCAAAGGCCTTTCATTGGGACAAGTAATGCTTTAGCAGTGACTTTGAAGATGCTCCTCCTAGAATCTCTTCATTTCTAAGCATATCCCAGACAATGAGTTGCCATCATTCTTGTGGTATGTCTCCTAGCAAAGGCTGCTGCATAATATGTATCCTACAATATCAACACAAAAACTTTTAACATTCATATATTCATGAAACCATCGGCAAAGCAACTGCCCTTGCGAACTACTTAATTACAGTTAAAGAAGCGACGGAAAAAGCTGGCAACACTTTCCCACATATGGTAATAGCAAAGATATGGTCAACTGATCAAACTTTTAAACCCCCACCTTACCTCACGATACCTCTGCAGATGCACCAAGAAATGAGTAAGATAACATAAAAATAGGAAATAAAAGATGTATCCACTCTGTATAGATATGAGAAGCATGTCTTGATGATTGATGTAAAGTGATGTCATCTCCAATCATATATATGCGGGCATCAGTAAAGAATTTCCTCCATAATCAAACCTGAATCCTCTTAGCAAGAAAACAAAATTTTATTCAATTCCTACTCTTCATAACTACCTTCCAAATACATTAACGGAATCATTTCCTCCTCCTTTTGGCATACCGCATACCAACCATGGAAAATGTTATGTTAATATCATTTCTCACTTTCATGTGACTCGTATCTTCATTCCTTTTCTCACCCAATTCCTTTCCAACATACCAATCATCATCTAAGAGATTTACCAAATATGCACTTCAATTTCATTAAATAATGATAGATCCCCACAAGATTTTTTTCTTTTTTGTTCTTTTTTTTTTTTTTTTTTTCAGTTGACTCACCACAACTCTTTGAAGAGATGCTACATCTATATAAGAATTCATAAACAGTCCTAAACACAGATTTACGGCTTCAGAGATGGACAAAATAAGATAAAGCAGATTCCATAGAGAGCAAAAACATTAACAAAATAAAATCTTACTAATTTGTTGGTTAAATAAGTTAACACCAGCAATGAATAATTCTGTCAGAACACAAATTCATGTAATGCAAAGAGTAATGCGCATATAGCCGGTGTACGTGCAAAAGGGATTTGTGTTTCAAAAATTGCCAAACTTCAGATGTCAAAAGTGAACAAATAGGATGTTTCTGTTAAGGCAGTTCAAGAAAGAACATCAAACATATTTATCTTAAGAAGGTGGAGCTTAATCTAGACACCCCAAAGAAAATGCAGTTCAACTACGGAAAGATAATAAGTACCAGAATCCAAACAATGCATAGCCTGACCTTCTTGCTTTGAGGTGTACTTTGGGTGGGTGGGGTGGAGGGATTCCAATTTTTGTAGCTTCAATAATGAAAAAAAGTCAAAAATTACAGTTCAATATTAATGAAAAATTTCTAATTGAGCAAGCTGATATTTGAGACCGAAAAATTTTCTCCATAAGGAAGCAATTGTATAGAAAGAGGAAACAAGAAATGACTAGAAGTTTCTAATAATCAGTAAAAACAAAATTCTGATGCAAGAGACCAAAACAAATGCTTAAACAGAATTCCAGTGAGAGACTTGACAAATATTCACAAAACACAACCATGATCTTTGTACTTCAAAGAAGGCAACGATAAGAAAGGAAGGACAAAACTCCCTCACCTGGTCAATTATTTCCCACGGATGAAAAGTTCCTGTCCCCCTGATACTGGTTCAAAATTTCCACCCTGTGGACTATAACTCTGTTCAGTCGACCCATAACTTTGCTGAGGTGGTGGCACATAGTTCTGGTGTGGTGGTGGCCCATAGCTTTGCTGTGGTGGTGGCACATAGTTGTGGTGTGGTGGTGGCCCATAGCTTTGCTGTGGTGGTGGCCCATAGTTTTGCTGAGGTGGCCCATAGTTCTGCTGAGGTGGTCCATAGTTCTGCCGCTGTGGGGGGGGGCCATAGTTCTGCTGTGGTGAGTGGCCATAGTTCTGCTGTGGTGGGGGCCCATAGTTCTGTCGGGGTGGCGGCCCATAGTTCTGCCGGGGTGGCGGCCCATTGTTCTGCTGGGGAGGGGGGCCATAGTTCTGCTGGGGAGGGGGGGCATAGTTCTGCTGCTGTGGTGGCCCATAGTTCTGCTCTCTTGGACGTCTGTCCCTATTGTTACGTCTCCCATAATGAACTGGGGGAGGTCTAGGAAAAATTTCTCCGTTCACATACTTGTCTCCTGCAATACAATGGTCCATGTCCAAGACCAGGGAGAACATTAATAGACCAGTACCACCAAAAGGAAAGCATTCTCACAGACACTCGGTCTTCGTAACTGTCAAAAATATCTAACCTCCATATTCCTTATTTACTGGATCGATGTACGAATCTGGCAATACAAAGACAACTCCCGGGAGACCTAATGGCAGCAAAAGTTCAGGGTGAACACTGGCTAAAAATGCATTGTCATGTTTTTGTCACAAAAGCAATATAAAACACCTACTCTTAAACTTCTCAGATGTTTCCTCTGAACACTCAACCTGAAAACCTTGATATGTTGTTGTACTTAGTGCATATATTTTCTTCTTTGCCTCTTCCACACTGAACAAAAATTAGTTAATCAAAAATAGTTGAGTAAAGTGGAACATCCAGGACAAAATCTTTGCATTGCCCATGCCTACATTAGAACTCCCATGTAACTCCGCATGAAATGAAAATACAAACTACAATCAACAATCGTAGTAGTAGTAGTAAGCGTGCAAGTGCAGAGAAATCACTAAGTTTTCCCTGACAAGAAATAATAATATTCTTGGGGTGAAAGACCTAATAGACAAACAATTAGCCTCAAACCATTTGTTCGTAATTCGGTGTGTGAAAAAAAGGCAACAATATAAAATCCATAAGTTCTATCAACTATGAGATAATTTGTCTGCAGAAGCTCAACACTATCTTCGTCAATCAAGTCCCAAAAGTCAAAGGGACTCATTGCAACCAGTTAGTGCTTGCTATTCTTATGCATCTGGCATAGGGGTTCCATCACCCACTGAATTGCATATGGAAATTCTTTTAGTGATTGCCTGACCTTCCATAGCAATTATGCGCTAGGTCAAAACATTTTGGTAATTATAGTGTATGTGAGTCTTTTATGTGACTAATATTTCCTGAATGTGAGAGTTCATACAAGAACATCAAGACTGGTCTTATAGATGCTTCAAGTTTTTTAGCTATTGTATGACACATTTCCATAATTATCATCTAGCATGAGCTTATAAATTAACTTGAATGAAAAACTGAATAGAAGAAATTGGGACATGGTATGAACACCAAAATGATTATTCAAAAAAACGAAACTAGACGATTAATACGTGATCATCAACATATTTTGTGGCTAACATAGTCTTATTTCATCCTGTGTATATCCCATACCTTTCCATATTTGTGTTATTGCGAGAAATAAGTCAACATTCTTTTTCTTGGAAAACAACAAAACTGTGGTTTTACGCTAAAAATGCTATTTCTTTTCCCGTCCTATATTCTATGGTCGAATGTGGGATTTACACTAGCGGCGAAACTATACTTCGTGCGGACACCAGAAGAGAATAAATGCAATATTATGCCATTGTAGAGCCACAAAATGGGGAAAAGAAAAAGAACAGAAATCAAAATGACATAGCCATCACAATAGTAATAACAAAAGGAGTGTAGCCATGATTTCAACACATTCCAAAACCTTTGGTCATAATGTATATACATCCAAGAGAAATTGTGAACACAAATAATATTTCTTTTCACCCTCTGCGCTCTCATTCTCACTACCAAATCCATTGTCCAGAACAACCTTTTTAGACTAAACACCAGAAAAATAACTCCAGTAAGAAATCTCAGCTAATCCAACTAAAGAACAGAAAGCATATTCATAGTGTATAAAGAAATAGAAAATAAACTGAAAGCATATTCATAGCGTATAAAGAAATAGAAAATAAACAGAAAGCATATTCATTGCGTATAAAGAAATAGAAATAAAAAGAAAGCAACGTGAAAAGCATAAAAGGAAACAGAAAATAAGCACAAAAAGTTATTTCTATTCTTAAGTTCCAGCCACATCCAAGATCTTAGTGGAGAAAAGATAGCTACCGTATAGCATGAAAAACAAACTCCAAACAGGAGCAAATGATAAATCTCAGCTAAACCATATATCAGCTGTAAGAAAAAGAACAAACACAAACCCAAAAAAGAAGAATAAAAATAAAAATAAAAAATCTCCATTAGCCAAAAGAAATAGCATCTCCATATAACCCAAGGTGTTTCTCAGCTATCAAAACTACATAATGTGTCCGAGAACATACACGTTACATGCATCACTCCCTTAACTCCACTCCACCAAAAGAAATATAAAGATAATAACATAGGCGGATCAACCCTAACCAGACTAAAATTAGCTCAACGAAAAGGAACCTTTTTTTTCCCTAAAATAGAACATGTCCGCATAAAGAACACTATTTTCCGCACAACACGCACAGAGAAAAGCACCAGTACAGTGAAATATATAAAAACGAGTTATGACTAGGGTGCATTATTTGACCTGCCGAAAACTTGGGCAGCTGTATTGACATAAGTTTCAATCATTTGTTCTCGCGTAAGATTGGAATCCTTAGGGAAATCCATGGTGATTAGCCAGTGGTTGTAATCGCATCCTTCGAAGAGGATAGTGTCAGGCCCAATTTCGTCGGTCTCCGGGTCAAATGTCTTGCGGAATAGCGTAGTGGTTGAAGTGAACGGCCGAGTCCATTGGGCAGTGGAGGGGCAGGGAGATGGCGTAGGAGTGGCGGTGGGGGTGGGGGTTGAGAAAAGTTGAGAGGAGGTAGAGGAGATTGGTTTAGGTTGGTGAAGGGAGTGGTGGAGGAGAGAAGATGAGAGGCAAAGAGCGCGGCGGAGGCGGAGAGAGTGCAGGGCCATCGGCGATCACTGGTGGTGGCGAAGAGAGAGAATGTAAGGACTAGGGTTTTAGGGGTTTTGGATTTGTGAGATTGTGGTGGTTTTCATATGAAAACGCCACGGAAGCTGGTGTGGTGGTGTGTTCGGATCGCGTCTGTTGGTAATGGATCGGGTTTTATTATTGGACCTGTTAAACTCATTTTATAATTAAAGATGGCAACGAAGCGAGATAAAATCCAAACTCAAGCTCAATCCGTCTCGAATGAGAAGGGTTTGAGATTACTTAACAGGGGTATGGGCGGTGTGGATGGAATTTTCTTAACTCGAATTATTTGGAGCGGGTAATGGAATTTACAGTCCCAAACCCACCCCACCACCCATATAAATATTATATATAATTTATTTTATATTTTTCTAATTAAGAATAATGTCCAACTATCCTCGATGAAGAGGAATATATTGAAGAATGTGGGATGAGTTAATTTAGATAAATATTATAACTATATGGTGGAAGCTTGTTGGACTTAAAAATTTTGAGTTTTTTTTGTTTCAGTTTACTGTGAAACTCACAATATATAAAAATTTGGATGTTGTGTTAATTATTACTCTAATTCTATTTTTATCTCCTATTTTGCTTCTAGAATTTTATCTTGTTTGCATAAATTTTTCATTTTTGTACCTAAAATTTGAATTTTAATTGCTGTCAAGTTGTTCTGATTTAATGCTTTCATGACATATTTCAATTTTTTTTAATTCTTTTTAGGTTGGCAGATTAAACCTGCCAACTTGACGGGACGAAGCGGGGTATGAGGTGAGCCTAACCTGCCCCACTACCATCCCTATTTATAATGTTAGATAGAAATGTTCAATTTTTTTTAAATATATATATAATAAATGTTTAAAAATTATTTCATTCTCATTTTCTATTTTCATTATTTTAGAATGTGTTTTTATTTTATCATTATTTTTCATGTAGAAATAAAAATGTGATTGGTTGTGAATTGTGAAAATTTTGAAAAACTATAAATTAAAAATAATATTTTAATGTAACAGTGTTAAATATTTTAATGCAATAGTATTAATTATTATTGTTTAATTAATTATGGGTCCCATTTTCTTAAAAAGATAGGAAAAAATAATTATTTAATAAGTTAATAGAAGATGATGTGATGAAAAATTAGTATTAAATTTTATGTGGATCCCATTGTCTTTGAATGTGTGGAAAAAAAATAATATTTAATTAGTTGGTAGATTCTAGTTATTTTTAAATTAATAGGTATTATAAATTTTTTATATATGTGAAAATAAAAATAGATGATGTTTTTATTAAAAATGGTACAAATAATGACGTTTTCTATTTTTAAAATAGTGTAAAATGAGAATGGTTGTCTATAACGCAACCAATCCAGCATTAAGTATTTACAACTTCTACATACGAATGCTCTAGTTTTTGAAAAATTATTAGTTTATTTAAAATTTATATTCACGTATATAACATTCATTAGGCTCGAATTCTAAGTCTCACAAATACAAGTGCGGGAGTAACGGCATAGTCCAATTGACCATTCAACTAAAAAACTAATACTTCAAACATATTATTTCTTCTTATATTATTAAAAAATATGAGCTATTTATTTATATTTATTAGTACAAGTGATTAATTGGCTTAATTTTATCACTTTCTTACTTGCATGTGTGAAATTTGATATTTGACTTCAATGAATTATCGTTATCTCTAGGTGTGTGTATATAAAATATATATATATATATATTTATGTTTCTTATGCAAGTATACATATAATGTACACATGAATACATTCATGATTAATAAACAAATAAACTATACAATATACTTTTAGATCAACCATCCATCAAATGTATGGGCTACACACTACTTTGGACTAATAATTGCCTTGGGCCATGTATCAATAGTTTGGACTTTGGAGTAGGTCAAAACAGGCCAGCATTTGCAGCCCATAACATTACGTCTATGTCCTGTCAACAACGCCTATAATATTCTATAATATTAATCTGTACTGAAATAAAAGTACAACATGTGCAACAAATTTTATTCGAATACTTAAATTCAACCCAACCTTGGGGTATATTTGCAACAAACTTTGAAGTAGTTTCCTATTTTTAACTGAAATTTATCTGTATTGTAAATCTGAATTTTCATGCACCATTCTTGATATATCATGTAATTACCTTCTAATGAGCTAAAAATAATATTTAAGCCAGTTTAGATTAGGATACTAGACGCCCTCATTATAATGTATACAAAATTATTTTTATGTCTCTATTCATGAGCAATGTATTTTATATTATTTTTTATATTTGTTTGAACACGCCTCAAATTACCCATGCCAAATGAATAAGGCTTTATACTTTGCATTTTGTTGTGAATGTAGTTAGTGTTTTGATATGTAGCGTGTTATTTTAAATCTATTTAATACTTTAAATATTTATTGACTTGTCAACGCGTTTCTCACTATTTTTTTTAGGTGAATCTGTCTCACATATATTCTATGACCATATCTTGCTCATCATTAACATGTCTCTTTGTATCATTGGTTGTCTCAATTTAAGCCACCTATAAGGCTTTCGAGCTCGGCCCAATTAATTTTAATTTATTTAAAACTTGAAATATCAAACTATTTTAAAGTGTTTCCAAGAAATTATTTTACTTTTAATTTTTTAAGATTAAGTAGAAAAAAAATTAAAAATCAAAATAAATTGGGGATGAGTTTTCAACTTCTTGTACTTTTTGTAAATAACTAAGACATACTTTGAACATTTCTATCTTTTAGCCATTTTGAAAAACTTCCAACTTCCATTGTTTCTCAATTCTAAACCTTCGCCACAAATTTTCAGTTTTCTAGGGCAAAGTTTTTGCTAACACCCAATATTTAATTAGAATAATTAAATTAATAGTTGCATTAAAAGTTATCATCTTCGCTTCCGAATGTGTAGTGATAAGTCCATTCTAGGTGATAACCATGACAGTTATCCTTTGAGGTGCATTTTTCATAACTATAAAACTATAATTTTTTTAATTTTTTTTGGAAAAGAAAAATGAATGCAGCTAACAAGTATGAATTTTGATGAGGAAGTAAAAGAAAAAAGTTGAAAAAATTAAAGCACAAATTGTTACTATCATGATTATTAAAAACACACAAATACCTATATCTATACTATTATAGAAAAGAAGACATTTTTTGTGTCTAGTCTGGAAGTTATTCTTTTTCTTTTCACTTAATTGTCTTTTAATATTTTCTAAATCTTAAAAAGACAATGAGATATAAAGGGTAAAATTGAAAAATTGTGGATATTTAGGTCGTTGTGATGCCAAATTTTAGTTTTTCAAATTTAGCCTCACAACCACATTTGAAAACACTACTCAATAGGGTCTTAACTATAAAATTAAAAATATTACTAAAAAAGTAATCAGACCACATTTACTGTAACACCTCAAATTTTTAGATCCTAAAATAAAATAAAACATGAAATCAATAAGTTTGACTACATTAATTTTGGGTTAGATTTAATTACTATCTAGAATTAAATATTTGCAATTAAAGGATTTAATTGAAAATAAGAGAAAGACTTGATTGTTTGAAATCATAAAATTCAGAGGGTCAATGCATAAGAATTAATAGTTGAAGGGTTTAATTGAAACATAGGGGCAAAAAATAAGGTGGTTAAAAAGCCTAGGGACCCAACTGAATACGATGGAAAAGTTTTGGGGGAGAAAGTGAAGCCTAGAAAGTAACCTCATAAATATAGAGTGAAGGACGAAAGTTTACTTAATTTTCAAAATAAAACCCCAAACCCACCCCATGCATGGTTGATCGGAGAATGACCATAAAACTCTAAACTTAAGTCGTAAATGCCCCCCTATCATCACCAGGAACAAAATCATACCAAAAACATCCTAAAAGACCGAAGTCCGAAGGAATAGCCAGGAAATTGAAGCCAACGGCGGAAGAATGGCAGGTTGGTGGTTCCGCCACTTCCGGCGGCAAAAATTGGTCAAGCTTTGATGGATTTTGGTTGCGACTGGATGGGTAGACTGTTGGTAGTGTTAATTTGATGTAATAATAGCTAGTGCCGGAGTAATTGGAGGTGGTGGTGTGATGGCGGTGTTAGACTGTGGTGGTGGCGGGTTTTACACTTTCGGTAATAGGAACTTGAAATTGCTTGAGGGGAAATGACGAGCTTGATGAAATGAGTGAATTGATGGTTTCAACTCAAGTTTTGGATGGCCAATGGCGGAGCTAAGGTGGCATTAGGGTTGTAGAATAGTTGGACGGTCAATTGACTGGGCAAACGACCACTCCTGAATTGATTGAGGGCTTTTTTTCGGCTCGACGAGACGCACCTAGTGGTAATGGTGGCCTCGACTTTCGGCGACGGCGTGGGGGTGTTTAGATAAGATGCTCAAGTTTTAATTTTGAGTTGATCTAGGCTACTATCAACTTGGAATTGGATCTCGATTAGATCCAATTTTGGTAAATTTCATATCGAATATTTATTCGATTGATTTTTACAATTCCAATTAAATGTTTATTAAATTGAGAGTATCAGACTATAATTTGACTCAAGTTGATAATTAACGTTGTAAGTATTAAACTAAGGACTACTTATATAATCTAAGCCTAGTAAATTAAGAAATACTAATTTAAATCTATGTCCCTGGACTTGATAACCTGACCTAGTATAAATGAGGAAGGATTGAGTTTAATTAAAGATTAAATTGTAGGAATGGTTGAATGGAAATAAATTATCAGACTTGGACTTGATAGACCCGGAGAACCCAATTAATTTAGGAACCTGGACCCTTGCTACATAACTATAAAATAAGTAAGGTGATGAATGGAGTTGTTGGAGATAGCTACTCAAGAATTACATCTGGTAACCTGTAAGTGAATTTGAGTGTTGTGGCAGCAAATACCTATAGAATATTAGAACCTTAAATGAGACCATAATGATGTAGATTATATCAATAACCCCTTCATCAACTGATTAGTTAAGGATTATCATATTTAATTGTCTTAAGTATTTAAGTATGAAATAGAGATTAACGGAATTGTGTTAGAATAACCTTGAATTTGATAAAGACATCAACTATATTTATACTTAAGATTCAGATAATTGGTAGGATGATAACTCGAGTTATCTTATGACAGTTCTCGATTTGACTAGGAAGCTAGAACTTGAGCGACCATATAACTAGGGATTCCTCTGCATTTGTTAGGTGAGTTTATACTAAATAGTATGATATTTCCTTGTTAGGGAAAGAACATATATACTTGTTAATATAACCTAATTGTTTGATCCTTTTTATTCAATGTGTTGCGAAATTCACCGCACATCACCACTTCATGTTGATTATGTTCCATTGATCTTTATTTATGCCGTTTTACCTGAAGGTGGCTATCATGTTGGGGAAAACTGAAAAGGGATTTCGAAATACGTGTTTTATTATTGCCATGACTATTATCTTGGAATAAACTCGATATTAATTGCTTGATTGCTTGTTTGTCATGGCAAATCGAAATGTTAGTTGAAATGCTATTAGACATGTTACATGATATGCATGAATATAAGTAATACCCTTGGGGTAGGCCTTAGGATCGACAATGAAAGACGATCGAGTGGAACAGACCGACGGTAACTGTTCTTTCGGCTGATACTCGCACACACTGTACGTATAACGTAGTCTCATAGCTAGCTAGAGGTAATTGTCATAGCTAGCTTGCTTGCTTGTCCGAGCCAATCACTCAGAACTTTGGAGGGTTTTCATGTTTTCGAAAGTGGAGCGACAAGGTAGGAGAACTACCAACAGCAAAATTGTGAAAGTGTTTACTAATTTATTCTTGATTAATTTCGCTAGTCAGTTGTATTCCTTAGAGAAAAATATGTTGACTCTTTGGTCAGACTTGAGATTCAAATTTCTACAAAAAGGCAATGAGTCTTGTGAAGTCTCATCGCTGGTATGGGGCGGTGGTGAGATCACTGAGATGGAACACTTTAAACTTGGACTAAACCCTTCTCTCACAACTTCTGAAAATTTTAATGCTTCTACTTGTTTCTTATATAATATTTGAGAAATTGTTATTCTGTTGTTATTGCTGGAATAACTCACTAAGTCATTCGGACTTATGTTGTTGTATTGTTATTTTTTGTTCTTTACCCCAAATAAGAATGAGTGGCGAAGATTGACTAACCCAGGCGACACATAAGGTAATGAAAATGGTAGAAGTATTAAGTGTGATTCATAATTTTAGGTTCATAGTTGAATCTCTAATGGATATGGCTTGTAAAAATTAAATACTTTGAATTTTGAGAAACGTATTTTCTGTTATTTAGAAAACTTGTAGTATAGAATGGATAGCATATCAGAAAAGAGCAGACACCTCCCGGTTGGGCCACTACATTTACAACCATGTTTCTAATACTTATGAAAAATTAATAATTCTAATTATTTTTTTGGGGTAATATTTTAGATATTTACAAGCAATATTTCTAATTACTCTTTTGGGTAATATTTTAAATATTTATAAGCAATGTTTTTTATGCTCATTATTTAGCTAATTTTGAAAAATGATTTTTAGAAAAAATAATTATTGGGAATTTGTTTGCATGTAGATTTAGTAATCAATTTTTTTGTTTTTAATCAATTGATATTATTTTAACACAGTAATATCTAAGTAGCTAATATAATTTATAAATTCTTTTGTTGAATTCTTTATTTGCCATTATTCTTCCTTTTTGATTCAAATTGAAATTTTATGATTTAAAAAGGGACTATAATTTGCACATATTTTTTTTAAAAGTATTTTATATAAAAAATTATGTACACGGGAATCGCACACATGGATTGCTATTTATTTAAAAAAAATTACTCTCACAAATTTCGTTTTTCACTTAGCTACACCACAATGTTATTTACCTAAAATACCCCTATAAGATAAAAGCAGATCTCCCTTCTACCCTTCTACCCAAAAGAGGATCTGCTCTCCTATCGCTAGTAATACAATCTCATCTATGTTAGAGTCTTGGATGCTTGTCAGGTCTACATATTTTTTTAAATTTTATCCGTAACTGACATGTAACTATCCCCACTAATCCTAACTCCTTCCCAATTAATTTTTCCTCTCTCTATAGTATCTATAACTTCTCCGGCTACTTCTTCCTTATCTCACTATTTATAACTATGTCTATATCAATAAACTAATGTAACAAATCAAGCTTAGCCCCCAGATAGAAATTCTTTCTTCAAATTCTAAGATCATATTTTCATAATCTCTCTCTCTCTCTGTCTCTCTCTCTCTCAGGCACACAATGTCAAGACTCGAGAGCAAGTTGAAAATTCTTGGTGGCAGAAAGAAAAGATAAAGTGGAGGCATTGCTTGAGGTGTATTCCAAAATTTGCGGACATTTGGAGATTGTGTAATTTTTTTCTTGATTAAATTCTACATTCTCTGCACTACTAAAAAAAATATTTATTAAGACGCCGAAAAGCGTCCCCATAGGTAATATATTAAGACGCTTTCATGTTTGAGATACTTTATGAAAGTGTCTCATAGGAAGGGGTCCTAATATATTATCTTGACACCTGAAAGTGTCTCCAAAACAACTCCTTTGAAGACATCTAAAAGAGTCTCCAAAACAATGGTATAGTGACACTATATTGTGTCATTTAATTGGTTTTTGCATATCATATTTGCTAGTTACGTGACACTAAAACTGTCTCTATATAAATGATATGGAGACACTCTGAATGTCTCCATATAGGTTATATGAAGACAGTTAAATGTGTCACATTATATAAATATGAGGACAATTTTATGTGTATAATTTCAAGACACATTTAAGTGTCTCAACAAGCTTGATTTTGGGACACTTAATGTGTCCCCATAATTTTGTATAGTGACACTTTAATTATCTATATAAAGTTGATTAGCACTAAAAAGCGTCTCCATAACTATGATGTAGTGACATCGTATATTGTCACGCTACATTATAATGACGTTGTATTGTGTCATAAGATATGTAAAACAATCTTGTTTTAAAACAAATAAAAGTGTCCTCATTGTGCCTTTACAACTAGCGGCATGTTGTCATGGTACATATTCATTCACACAACAAAAATTCAACAAAATCAATAAAGATAGGAAATAGTATCATTCATTAATATTTGTTCATTAAGTTCAAAAGAGCACAACTGCACATATTAAATAGTGCATTTAACAAACTTGTCCAAAACAGTAAAATTTTAGCTCTCAACAAAATAAACTAGAAAACTTGCAATTTAGCTTAATCTAATTATAAGTTCTTTGTCCAAATAACTAAGAAAGAGCTAACTTGAGTGCATAATATGGCAGCTGCATACTTCATCATCATAACCAAATGTTTTACCATCGATCTTCATCGACTACCATCTGTCACAAATTAAACAACCATGATTATTCCAATTCTTACTTGAGAAATAAAATATTTTTTTTAGAAGGCATAAAAGAATATTACCAAATGAAATGGCCAAGCAATACTCATCCCTATGACCTCATAGTCATAAAATCATGGATTGACCGAATTAACTCCTCATCCATCTCCACTCCAACATTAACATGCACTTCACACATACTCTTTCCGAGTTCTATTCCTCAAACTTGTTTTAATGGATGTAAGCTTTCAATGCGACCAATTGCAATAGTTTTTGAGAGATTAATCATACTCTTTAGATATACTTTTGACCCGACCTGGATTAGAAATATAAAAGTTTGTCATTAGTCAATAAGGAATAACAAACATCTTAATATAGTTTGAGTGCATTTACATCATGTATTCAATTAGAAAAATGAGTAGCAACATCAATTCAACCCCATCAACTCAATATCAACTCAACTTTTCAATTAATCAACAAAAAGCAACCTTAGCTATATTTTTGTTGACATTTAAACATAATAATCTGCATATATAAATTGAAAGAAACTAATGCAACATGCAAATATTCAAACTATTCTTTAAACTATATGCATTTATTTAGAATAAGTAACAACAACAATTCAACCCCATTAATTCAACATCAACTCAACCTTATCAATTCAAAATAAATTCAACAAAAACCAACCTCAGCTATATTTCTATAGAAATTAAAACAAAAGCAACATTCAACATTCAAACTATTCTTCAAACTATATGCATTCATTTAGAATGAGTAATAATAACAATTCAACCCCATCAATTCAATGTCAACTGAACCTTATCAACTCAAAATAAATTCATCTAAAACCAACCTCAACTATACATCCATAGAAATTAAAACACAATCAACATTCAAATATTCAAACTATTCTTCAAACTATATGCATTCATTTAGAATGAGAAACCATAATAATCCAACTCTATCAATTCAATGTCAACTCAACCTTATTAATTCACAGTATGTTTAATGAAAACCAACCTCAATTATACATCCAAAAAAATTAAAACACAATAAACTTCAATTAGAAATTCAACAATTAATGAAACATTAAAAATCAAAATATATATGTCCAACCTATATCAAGATCTACCAATCTAGTTAAGGATATAAGATAAACTTAACTATGTAATCATAAATGAAGCAATTGCAAAAGAAAATAAATAAAGCAACTGTTCAAAATAATTACCCATGGAGACATCCCATTAATGCTTGAAGTTGAATTTCAATGGCATGTTGGGAATTGAGAAGATGATGAGAGGACACTTCTAAATTGTGGAGTTGACTCCATATTTTCTAATCTTTACTTGTTCAACTTCAAAAGTTCTTCTATTTGTCTGCTTTGCTTTTGTATTTGCTTATTTTGTTGATTAGCTATTTCTTTCAAATTTTCAATTTCTTCCTGATATGATTGGGTCATGTGATGACAAGCATGTCTACTAGGCATACCGTCATAGACATCCGAGGCAAGAACACCAAATCTAAACATCTTAACTCTTCCCCATTTTTCTGGTCCAACCACTTGAGAAAAGATATCATTTGGGCTGCTATCTTTTGCACTAGAAAGAAGTTCACGACTTAGTTCATTCATTTTCCTCTGCACATAAAGTTTGGTTAAAAAATACAAAATGTAATCAACAAGTTTGATCAAAGAATACACAATATATTTACAAGCAAATTAAATTGATGAAGAATAGAAGAGGTTTGTAATAAATAGGCATAAAAGAATAACATGTAAGTATTTAATTTAGTTCCAAGTAATCTCTAGCAATTATTAACAAAAAGCATAAACAAAAACAAGGTTCAGTACTTGAACTGGAAACCAAAAGCATAAACAAAAACAACTAATGACAAAATACTTGAAAAGAAAATATACATATCATAGCAAATTTTGGTCATATTAAAGAATTAAATAAGCTCATCAGCATTCTTACCAAAGAGTCAACAATAATAGGATTGGAAGTATCCCCCTCTCGAGTATAACATTTTGCAAAAAGATCCACCCTACTTGGTTCAGCATTCATTGGATCATCATCTCTTTCACCACTTGTTTCAGCATCTTCTCTTTCTTCATCATCTTGTCTTGCTTCATCTATGGACACAATCAGTTAAACAAGTACTTCATTTAATAAATATTACATGATATTCCAAAAACAATTCAAGAACCTTCATTTCTTCCCTAATTTATGCAAAACTTTTCTTCCTAGTAATATGATGTATTGTCTTTTTTGCTCTATTCTCTTTGTGTCATGAGCCTTGTACCTAAGTGTATAAAGAAAACTTTGTTAAAAAACCCATTGACATTCAAAATATTTTCAATTAAGTATAAAAAAATATGTTCACTAAACATGTTATCATTATATATGAAGTTAAATTATTATTACCCTTGCAGCATCACTATTCCAATAAAGGACTAGATTATTCCATTGATTAGGCAAAACTCTTTCATCTTTTGAATCAGGTCTTCTGCTCAAGTTTTCTTTTAGTGGTAAGTTTGGATCAAAAAACTTTGCCTTCACTCTATTCTTTCGTGTGAGGGATCGAGTCCATGTGATAGCATGAAAAATGAAAAAAACTCCAAGTTGGCTGTCCCACAAAGAGCAAGGACCGAGTCCCTAAAGCTGCAAAATTGAAAAGAAGCAACAAACATTTTGCAACCAAAGCAGCAGTGTTCGAATCCACAAGCGAGCAATTTCCTTTGGCATGTTATGAAGTTTCCAGGATTGAGTGCTCAATTAAGCAAAATTCATCACAGAAGAAGGACCAGCTTCCCATCTGACCCCAGTTACAATCCCCATTGAAGCAATTTGAATAATTTAGAAGTAAGCAACACTGCTCCCAAGCGTCCAAGATCGATTCATCAATAAACCAAAATAATTGGCAATTGCACCACTCTATCAATTTAAGCAAAATGCCCCAACTAGCAACTTAATTTAAATAATACAATAACCTAGGCAAAAAGCAAACTAAAATTCCTTTATAATATGACAAAATAGCCTCTTAGAATAGACCACAAATCTGGCAGATTTAGCAACATTAACAAAAAGAAAAATAGCACCCCAGCAGCAGAAAATGAACCAATTCGCAACCAAATTTCTAAACAGTGGATACATCACAATACATTTGAATTGAGAATACACTATCGGCAAGAAAATTTGCATCTCCTATATCAACTGAATCAATCAAAATCTGATCAAGTTAAGGTAAAAAAAAAAAAAAATCCAACCAAGCAGCACCCAACCAAATCCAAAACCAGCCGCCATGAATTTCTATTCCAAAGAACCCTCAAAAATCCAATTTTTGTTCTTCCCAAGACACAAATTGTTGCATCAGAATATATTAGAAACAGCAAGAGATGATGTTGTTGTTTCTGATGCTGTTGCTATTTATGATCTTTGAAATTTTGTTGTTCAATCATCTTACAACCAAACTAAATTATAAAAACAGCCTCCCCACAACTAATTATAGGAGGTTCCAAAATAGCAAAACCTATTCAGAAGCAAAGTCTCTGTACCAGTTGACCCTAATCAAAACCCTCTCCTAGCAAAACCAGTTGACCCCAATCATCATTAGAGTACCAATACAAATTCCATTAGCGAAAAAAGGTTGGATTCAACTCCAGAGGTCAAGCAACAACCAAAATTTGAGGTTTCCATAAAATCCAACTAACAAGCAAGTAAATTCTGCAGCTAATAGCAAATACAACCAACACAAGCATCTGAAAATTTTGAACAATGCAACACAATATAGGTTCCAGCAGCCTAGAAAGCAGAACATTCAAGATTAACCAAATCCAACCAAAACAACTTAGATATACATATATATATTATACTTATTATATATGTCATAATATATATGTATATATATTCGAAAGAGGCCAAAGTTTGGTCGCTGGCCTCTGTTAGTCCTCTGACTAACAGAGGCCAAAGTTCTTTTTTTTTTCTTTTTTTCTTTTAGATTTTTTAAATAATATCTATATTATTATATAGATCAGTCTACTTGTATATATAATCAATCTACTTCCATACTAAATCCAAAATTAGTGTTTGCCAAAGACCACCCCATAAGCATTCAGGAAAAAGGAAACAATAGAACTTGCATATAAATTCAAACACCAAAGAAGTGTTCAAATCAACATGATTTAACAAGTTTACAAGTATAGGATTGGGGAATTGAATTTATAGCTAATTCAGGAATCAATGTTATTTGTGCATAAACCTCGTCCATCTCTTTTTCAACCTATATTTAAGAAGAAAAAGTTAATGTCAAATGGACAATGTTACAAAAATAAGTTGAGATTCCTGGCATAAGCTAGCTATGTAAGAAGACAAAATTCAATTGCTCAAATTCAAGGATCCTTACCTAAAGCCGAACATGCATCACTTTGCAAAGGATTTTACTGGGCAAGTTGAAAGAAGGAAGTTGTTGATCTAATCCCTGATGCATAGATGCTTCAAGCTATCAGATGGAACATAATAACAAAATCAGATGATGTAGGAACAAGAAGTTTCTATCCAAAAGAAAGGAGTAATCCAGAAGAAAGCCAAAAGGAAGTAATGCGCTATTGGAATAGTCTCAGAGGTCATATATATATATATATATATATCTAAGAAATAGGAGAAACTGCCTAGGGCATACGATGGAATAAAAAGTGATAACAAAAAAGAGATAAACCCTTGCCAAAATCAGAAGTATTGGGAAGGAAAAGAGATGTTGGAACTCCTTCCATGACTAGTTTTCTATGATCTGTGAAATAGGATTTTCTCATTTAATACTTCTTTACCTTAGTAGGGTGAGGGTCGGGAGCTTGTGTTTCATTTTCAACAATGCAAAAGGGCTTTTATAACTCTGGAAATTCAATTTAAGCTTAAGATTGCAAAATAATTGGTTAAAAAAAACAAGTAAAAATTGCCACAACAACTCTGCACCTGCAAGATTCTTTCACATAATCCCTATTCCCTCCAAGGCATTCAAGAGCAAATCAATTTTTTAACAAAAGACATACTCAAAACACAAACTAATTTTGTTCCCGGAGGATATAAACCCAACTAATAAAAAACATAGATAGAAACTAATAAACATCAATAAGCCCAGAAAATAAAAAAAATAAGAAAACAATAAGCATACATAGGGCAAGCATCTCAACACATTAAGAAAAACAATATCTAGAATGTATGAGCGACAGTATCAGAATAATAGAAAACCAAAAAAATTCCCATTTCTAGGAAAGATTGCCCTCTTACAACTTTTTGTAACCTAGAAATAGATCATGGAAAACTAGTCTTTGTAGAAAACTAAATTGGTTGTCCTCTCTAGCATAAATCATAGAAAAATAAACCAAAAAATCAACAAAACTTAGTCTAGAATACCTATTCTTCCTTTACCCATAAAACCTAGAATGTATTTTATAAATGAGTGAGTGAGGGTGTGTAGGTGCGTATGCAATCCAGATAAAAAATATAACAGAGATTGCTCTCTCTGATGACGTCGACTTTGAAGATAGGGCGAACCTTGCCTGGTCTTTGAAGATTTGGAATAGAAAGTGGTTTCTCTCTTTGGGTTGGGTGTGTTTGGAGAGTATTTGGGCTTGTATTGTCATGTGAGGAGCAGGGAAGAAGAAATTAGCGCTAGACTTGGTGAAATTTTGGGAAATAGGCACCAAATATTCCATATTTTTTATTCTTTTTTATGTTTATAAATATCAACTATTATGACACTTTAGAAAAGATGTCTCTTTAAAAATTTATTAACAAAAGTATCATGATAAAATATAAATACTACATAAAAATGAGACACTTTTTCAAAAAAGTGTCTCAATACTTAATAATTTATTTTTTTATTATGACACTTTTTGAAAAGTGTCTTATTAACATATTTTATTGAGACACTTTTGTAATAAGTGTCGAAATAAAGAAGTTATTTGGACATTTTTCAAAAAATGTCACTTATAATGTGTCTCAATAAGTAATTTTTCTAGTAGTGCTATATTTATAGGAAATTACAAATGCTTTAATTACTGAATGGATCATCATATTATGTTTCAATTTTCATTATATATATGTGTGTGCTATTTTAATTCAGAATTGATCAAGTGCAATAATTCTTCAGCAAGAGTTGGTGAATAACACTATTTTATTTATATTTTGTAAATTTCAGTGATCAACAAGAAGTATATGTTCAAAGATATCAAGCTATCCAAAATTTATCAGCTCTTCGAATCAAAACAAGCACTAGGGAACATAAAAATGTAGAGGAAAAAGAAGCAGTTATGATTAGCTGCTCACAATAAAATATTTTCACTATAAAAATATTTTTACTTAAATAGTATTTTTACATGCAGGAACCATGTGCGACGATCACTAATATATACATGAGTGTATATATTTATATATGGAAATAAAAAATCTAAAGGACCAAACCTTCTAGTAATGCAATGTTCTTGCTAAAGAAATAAAACAAGTTGAGTTTTGATACACTAATTACTAAAACCAAAGAAATTTATTTGAGCAGAAAACTTCCAAAATTAATTAAATTTACAGGAAGCCAATGCTCATGAAAAAAAATACAATATTAAATTCCATAAAAATGGAGATTGATTGAGTAATTAACTAATGAGCTCCTCCTCCTTGTGCGACTCGATGACAACATCAGAAGTAGGGTACGTAATGAGGAAAGATTTTCTAAAAGATTAAAATGCCCTTATATTTCGTAATATCTATAAAAATGCTCCCAAGGATCCGCATCCTTTTCACATGGGGTGACCTGATTACCCAACCTATGTCTGAGTATCCAGGATAATTTCATCCCTACGATTTTGCTGAGTGTCCAAACAAGATTTATGCCACGGTAACTGAATAGTGATTGGGCAACTAATCAACACTATAAATACCTACTCATTTAATGCACTAGGACCAATGAAAAAAAGATAAGATGCCCACCTCATTTCATCGTGTCCCTACCCCACGACCTACTTGGGCAAGGTAGCAACTTTCTCTATCGAATACTCCATACATTCACTCGAGCCTAAATTGTTGGTCGGTCCTCTGACTCGTAATAAATATATTGACGTCATTTCTTACGACATTAGTAGGAGCCGTCTGTGAGAAACTCGATTGAGTGTTTCAAAGCTTGACCTATGTGAAATATCATGGCGGCAACACCTAGCAAAAATGCAGAGACGCTAGAGATTGGGACCAATTCACCTTCATTGCAACAGACACCCCCTATAGTTAGACGCGAACTTATGGTGGGGATCACCAAGTCAGAACTAAAGGCCTTAATAGAAGCAGTAACGAACAAAGTTATAGATGGAAGGTTAGCAAATGCTGCATTAGCACCCCAACCTTCCTTCCCAAGGCAGCTATTCAGGGAGGAAGCTTCGGAGTAAATGAGAAGAAAGAGTGTTGGAATGAGTGGGGAAGAGTTGGGAGAAGATAGAAGTTATCAGAAGGAAGAGGAAGATGAAGCGGCTAGCAGATATCAAAGCAAAGGAATGAGGTCAATTGATCAACATACCAAAGGAAAGACGCATATAAAAGTTCAAAAGATTAATGATCAAGTGGAACGACTGAGCAGAAGGTTAGAAGAGATCAAGAAAAAAGATCAAGTAGGATCCACTCTGCAAAAGAGAGACTCTCCCTTTAGTATTGAAATTATGATGGAAATGGTACCATGAGGGTTTAAAATCCCTAACCACCCAAGATACGAAGGGAACTCTAATCCTCAAGAGCATTTGCTAGCATTTGAACATCTAATGCAACTGTATGGGTTGTTTGATGCTATCAGTTGTAGAGTGTTTATTACTGTTGGAAAGTGACATCAAACTCTCCTAATTCAATGGCCCACTTGGTCAGTCTCCCCGACGTGTTCGATTTTGACAGTACTTATTTCAATGGTTGGTTCATCAGGACAATAATAGAATAAGACTAGAAGTAGGGCTTTAGCTTCCTGGCTGTTGTGACTGAAGTGAGGTAAACTTTTCGATCTTGAGGTAGTTGTGTTCTGGGCCTTGCGGGGCTTTACTAATGTAATATACCAGCCTGTGTGTGCCATGCTGAGTTGACACTAGAACAAAACTAAATTCACAAGACCTGCCTGACCACAGGCTTGGCAAGCATCGGAGGAGTTGATAAATACTATTTTAATTCACCCAGGGCCTAGTCACATTCTTCTATCCATTGGAATTTTTTTGCATTCCTAAGAATTTTGAAGAATGACAAACTTTTATCTGTTAGTCGGGCGATGAACCAACCCAACACTATGATCCTCCCAACCAATCTATGCATATCTCTGACCATTCTGGGCAACGAGATGTCTTGAATTACACGTATTTTTTATGGGTTTGCTTCTATACCTTTTTAACTAACCATCTAGCCCAAAAAAATTCCTTCTTTTACCCCAAATGTGCATTTGTTAGGGTCAAGTTTCATGCTAAATGCTATTAGTGTCGAGAAAGTATGGTCAAGGTTGGCTAAGTGGTTTTCTTCTTTTCGATTTTGGCAATCATGCTCATGCACGCTGTGAGAGCATAAGGAAATACCTATCACTTCTCCCGTGGAAGTCACTGAACCATCAACATATAGAGACTAGAAAGGAGGATCAGGTTCGACCTCTTCGGGGAAGCCAACATGCTCTGCTACAAAGTCTGCCAACAATTTTGCTTTTATAGCTACTTAAGGCTGGAAAGTGATGTCAAACTCTCCTAATTCAATAGCCTACTTGGTCAATTTCCTCAATGTGTTTGATTTAGACAACACCTATTTCAAAGGTTGGTTCTTCAGGACAATAATAGAATGGGACTGGAAATAGGGCCTCAGCTTCTTAGCTGCTGTGACTAAAGTGAGGCAAACTTTTCGATCTCGAGGTAGTTGTGTTCTGGGCCTTGCAAAACTTTACTAATATAATATACTAGCCTATGTGCATCATGTTGAATCGACACCAGAACATAACTGATTGTTGCCGATGAGACCATTAAGTAAATGCACAAGACCTCCCTAACCACAGGCTTGGCAAGCATCGGGGGAGTTGATAAATACTATTTTAAGTCGGCCAGGGCCTGGTCACATTCTTTTATCTACTGGAATTTTCCCGTATTTTTGAGAATTTTGAAGAATGGCAAACTTTTATCTGTTAGTCGGGCAATGAACCGACCCAACGCTAAGATGCTCCTGACCAATCTCTGTACATCTCTTACCGTTCTGGGCGTTGAGATATCTTGAATTTCCTGTATTTTTTGTGGGTTTGCTTCTATACCTCTTTAACTAACCATGTAGCCTAAAAACTTTCCTCCTCTTACCCTGAATGTGCATTTGTTTGGGTTAAGTTTCATACAAAAATGCCCTTAGTATCGAGAAAGTATGGTTGAGGTCGGTTAAGTAGTTTTTTTTTTTTTTTTTTCTATTTTGACAATCATGATCACATATCTTTGATATGTTGCACCTGCATTATTGAGACCAAAAGACATGACCAGAAAACATTATAGACCATTAGGTACCACAATTAGGTCTTATCCCTGTCTTTAGAGGCCATAAATATTTGTTAATATCCTTGGAAAGCATCCATCATGCTCAAAAGATCACAACCTGCTGTTGAGTCAACAAGTAAATTTATTCGAGGCAGTGGGTCAGGGTTTTTAGGACAAACTTTATTCAAATTAATGAAATCATTACACATTCTCCATTTGCCCTTATTCTTAGAGACAAGATCTACATTACATAGCCAATTAGGATATTAAATTTCTACAATATAGCCTACCTCTAGAAGTTTGTTGACCACTTCCCCAATGATCTGACATCTTTCTGCATTGAATGTCCTAGTCTTCTACTTCATTAGCTTGAATGAGGGATCCACGTTAAGGTGGTGGATGATGACACTGGGGTCAATTCCTTGCAGGTCAGCAGCGTTCCAAGTAAAAACGTCAATGTTCCTTCTGAGGAATTCGACCAACATGTATTCCATGTTGTTTCCCAGATTGGTGCCAATCCTTGTAGTCTTATCAGGATTTTTTGGCTCAACTTCGATGGTCTTAAATTCTTCAACTGGTTCAACTCTGGTTTCCTCTCGCTTCCTTTCTTACCTTCCTATCCCTCTTTGAATTTTGTTACTAGAACATTCCCCGAAGGTTTTAGTTTAGGTCAAGTTCTCTGCTCATTTACCTCGACTGAAATGGCGTAGCATCATCAGGCCTCCTTTACGTTGCAAAGTAGCTCCCCAGTTTCTGAAATTATTGGAAATTTGACCTCCATGTGGTAGGTCAAGATAATTGCCCTGAAGTCATTCAATGCAGATCTTCCAATGATGGCATTATAGGTAAAAAGTGCGTTGACCACCAGATAATTGACCATCAGTATCTACTTTCTAGGCACTTCACCAAATAAGGTAGTCAAGTTAATGTATCCCTCAGGAATAATCTCGGATCCTCCAAACCTGACCAGCAAGGTGTAGACTGCCTCGAACTTAAGCTTCCCTAAATTTTTCCTCTTCAAAGTTGACAAGAAAATTATGTTTGTGGAACTACCATTGTCAACCAAAACATTTCTTACCTCAAAGTTTGCAATCTCCATTGATACAACAAGGGGTAATCCAGTTTACTATCAGTTCGTTAGTGTTCGAGGTGCGAGACGTCGAAATCAGAGAAAGAGATAGGCTTTGCACTGATGGAGAGACGAAAAACTATTTCAACTGGTGTGGATTTAGTCAATTCCAGTCTCCGTTGGTTCTACTTTTTGCTATTTTGGAATCTCCCCCCGCTGGTCCTCTTACAATAGTATTGATCACATCTCGGAGGGATGGTTTTTTTCTTCAAGTGGCATTATCGGACCACTTGATCTCGTCATGCAGGTTGAAGTAATCTTCCATGTCATGTCCCTTATATCTGTGGAAGTGACAATATTTCTTGGATCTCTTTATGGCATCGGTTTTAATCAACTTTCTGGGGTTTTTTTAGAAGGGTTTTCATTCTGGATGGTGAACAAGACCTCCTTCCTGGCAGTATTCAGTGGGGGTATGATTGTGAAACCTCTTGATGGGGGATCGATGACAATCCTTCTACTATATGTCATTTTTCTCCTTACCCTTCTTCTTGTCATTCTTTGGATTCTAATACTTCAGTCTGTTTATATCCTCTTGGATCATCTACCTCTCAATAAGGTCGAGTAGCTCCTCCATCGACTACGGTCTTTCCCTAACCAAGGCATTGGCACATTCCTTATGTCGGAGACCCAGGAACAACACATCGATCAAAAACTCAATTCTAGGGCTGTCGATTCTCAACACGTCGGTGTTAAATGTGGCAAAGAAATCCTAAAGAAATTCCTCTACATTTTGTTTTACTGTATGCAGGTAAGTGTGGGAGAGTTTTGCTTTTTCTTTACTAGCAAACTAGTAGAGGAATTTATCACAGAGTTGATCATAGAAGAAGAGAGATGTTGGCTCCAATTTAACAAACCAATCGAGTGATATTCTCTGGAGTGTGGTAACCAACATTTTGGCATGAACATACTCATTGTACCCATGTAGCTGCATCATGTGCTCAAATTAGAGTAAATGCTCACTCGGGTTGGTGGAACCATCATACCGGGGTAGATCGGTCAGAATTTTTGCATCAATGGCTATGCACTAGTCGATTATCTCTTAGATAAATGGTAAACTCCGCTAGCATCAGAGCTGAAGTAAGCTATCTTGTTGGGTTTTTTCTTTGTATTTCGCCTTAAAATTTCCTCGAGGCGTCTGTTCAACTGTTGAACTCGATGCAAAACCTCTTCCCATTATTCTCAATCTGCCTGTGATATGTTTCTATTTAGTTGAGGTTTCTATTGTTCGATCATATCATGATGCTGGGCTCGAATGGGTCAAGCGAGATGTTCCACGGAGTTAGCCACTTTTTCAAGGGGATGCGAGTGGGTCTCCTCCCTCAAAAATTGACATGGACTATCATCACATCGATCAGGAGGGCGACATAACTCATGCCTTGCCCTATCCTCTTTCTAGAGCCTTTTGTCGTGATGGGAGGGATGGGGGGTAGCGCTAACGGCTAGTCCAGACTGGTTGTGCTTCTGTAGAGCGGCTGAGAACTGAGCTGAGATCTGCTTACTTATTATCTGCATAAGCCGTGGAATAGTCAGGGTTACTGCATACTCCGACTAGAACTGGGTCCAGCTATATCTTGCTATTATTGGGCTCAAGGGGAGGGGTCGGGGACCTTCTAGTCATTTTTTGAAATGGCTCACTTATGTTTACCATTTGCTCAGGTTACAGACTCTAGGACCTACAAACGGCGCCAAATGATGACGGTAGGATCAAGTACAAATGGGTTGGGCTCTGGACAACTATACTCAACCAGGACATAAGCAGGGGATGAGTGCATGGATGGGAGTAGGTCGACTCCTGCAACCACTTAACACACATCAAACTAGCCGAGGAGGCCCTCAATTAAGGCACTCCGACGCTCAAGTCAGTAAGATTCGACCAGAATATGAAGCAACAGAGTAAGGGCCAAAGTTATAGTGATCATACCTCTATAAGGGATTGCAATGGGGTATTTATAATCTCTTGAGAGAGGTTAAAATGTCTATGATGTCCCTGATCATATAGTGAGGGCTTCTGTCTTTGTCTGCGGACCTTTAGGTTATTCCCTACACGTAAACCCTTTCTAGGTGGTGTATCCTCTTTCCTTTTGGGATATAGAGGAGATCTCTGCATTTAATGGGGAGGCATGCTTCATAAATATGAGGGCACGCCACCTATCAATGAATTTAATGTGGTATAATGGCAATTATGTAGTATTTAATGGAAGAATAAAGAAAAACGTTAGGGGGGGAAATTATATATAAGTCCAACTTTTAGAAATCTCAAATCAACCCCTAAAACTTCTATCTAGCCTTCAATCGAGTCCTCTAGGGTCTTGAGCCTCTTCAATTCAGCCCCTAAACTTAGTGAGCACCTTACAACAACCCATTTGACCCAAAATATTTCTATTCAAACCCCCAAAATTCTTAAAATGTGGTCCAATCAAGTCTTCTCAATTTGCAATTCGACCCCAAAACTTTTAATTTTCTTGCAATTAAGTCCTTCTAATTTATTTTTCGAGCCCTAAAATCTAACCAACTAATTTCTTTGATTCCTAAATCCTTATTTTCTCAAATTCCTAATTTTAGGGGTGTTACATACCTCCCCCCTTAAAAGAATCTAGTCCCTGGATTCTCATCTGAGTATTGTTCCTACTGGTAGAAAATGAGTAGACTTTATCATTCAGTCTACATTCTCCTTTCAATACATTTTTCCAGAATTGCCTCTTCAAGTCCTGATACGCCTTCGTGCCTCTCGAATGCATCATGTGTCTTAACTTGTGTGCCTTATATAATAATTTCTACTTCATTTCTTCTGGCACTCATATTTTCTTTCGAAACAGAAGAATACCTTGATTATCGATGTCGATCTCAGACTCTCCAGAACTTCCAACCTTTTCCTCCTGTTTCATCATCCATATATCATTGACTTGGGGCTCACTGCATTTCATCTTGTGATTCGGACTGCACTTATCTCTGCAATCCTACTCGTTGAATTAATTTTTAACACAAAGCCTGTTCTTAGGCTTTTTGATGCTTCTGCTTCTAGTAAGTGAGTCATTCCAGCCCTTTAGTTCAAGGCATTGGCTACTATATTTGCCTTTTCAGGTGATAGATGATGAAAGAATTGCAGTCTTCTAGAATTTTCATCTATCAACATTGTCTCATGTTCAGATCTTTCTTCCGGCCAAATGGTTGACCTTTCTAAGTTAATTTAGTCTACATGTCAACTATTTCAAAAAGTTATGCACAAATCTTCATTAATAGCCGATAAGACTCAGAAAACTGTAAACTTCTGTCATATTTTTTGGTCTCTTCCAGTTGACTACCGCATCTACCTTATAGGGATCAACTTCTACCCCATTCGGGGATATGATATGTCCAAGAAAAGCAACTTTCTCTATCCAGAATTTGCACTTGCAAACTTTACATACAACTGGTGCTCTTTTAAGGTTTCGAGAACCATGCATAAGCGCTTTACATGGTCTTTTTTGGCCTTCAGCTGGTAGTATCCTTACTTCAACTCCAGCTTTGAGAAGATTCTTGTCCCCACAGAAGGTCAAATAATTCTTCTATATAGGATAGGAGGGTAATGATCCCATTTCTTTTGGGAATACTTTTGGGTATTCAGCTACCACTTCCACTTCCTCAATTTTAAATTGTATCTTAAGGGTTTGTTGATAAGATACACCAAGAATTCTCAGCCATCTTCCCTCAAAATCTATCTGGTCTCTAGCGCAGATATAACTAGCATCGGGGAGGCGTTATCTGCAGAAAGGAATATTGGTATTAATACCTCTTCTTCGAGAATAATACATTTGGTGTAGCAGTTCACCTGTGTCTGATGACTATACAACAAATCCCTTCCGAGTATCACATCATACTCTTGGATAGGCATCTATATGAGGTTGGCTGAATATAACCCATCCCCAATCGTTATCTGGGCAAATTCTGATACATGGTGTCTATTGTTAGCCATATTTCTAAGGGTGTTTGAACTTCTTTCTGATAACCATAGTCTCAGATTGCATATTTAGTTCGAGGAAATGTAAGAGATATAAAAGAATGTAGAACACTAGGATCATATAAGGCATTATCATAGATTTCAAAAATGGAAACCATACCTTCTGTCACTTCGTTAAGATCCAATGCTTTTTTCTCATGTCAAGGGCATAGGCTAGAGCTCGCTTCCTCTATTCCCCACTAGATCCTACTGCTTGTTTTCCTTTCCCTGCAGATGTGGGGCTTCTCCTTTTGGGGCAATCTTTCAGAAAGTGTTGATAATTTCCACAGCCCCAACACCTACCTTATTTTTTCCAACATTCCGATTCCTTATAGCTAGATACTCCACAAAATCCACATTTCTTCTATGGTCTCTCTTGAGTTAGATTTGCTATCTCGCCAAACTGAGGGGCTTGTTGGGCAATGCTTTCAACCTAAAGCCTCGGTTGTTTTCTTTTGACATTACCCTACCCATCAAGGTACATCTTTTCCTTTCGGCCCCTATCCTCAATTTCTTGGATCTCCTATAGCTCTGACTCAAGTTGCAATGCCTTGTTCACTGCCAAGTTAAGATTTGGTAAATTGAAAATGGCCAAACCCTATCTCAGCTCTGGCCACAGTCGCTGTACAAATCATTGAGTCTATCGACTCTCATCCTCCAAGATATAGGGCACATACTATAAAAGTCGACTGAAAGTTGCCTCATACTAGCTGACAGATGGATTTCCTTGAATTAAGTTCATGAATTCCAGTTATCTTGACTGTTTGACCACTAGGGGTATATATTTGTCCATGAACTCCCTGGTAAAGCTATCCCACGTCCTGCAGGTCCCTGTAGCAGTCCATCTGTGGTCAATCATTTTCTACCAGCTCCTCGCAGATCTCGCTAGAAATAATGTTGCAAACTGTACTTTTCTATTCGTCTGGGTAGCACAAGGTCTCGAATGTAACTTCTAGGTCCTCTACCCATTCTTCTACTTTTTGATCATCCGGTTCTCCAAAAAACTTTGAGGGCTAAAAGCGAAGGAACCGTTACAACGCCTAATCTTCAGCCATCTCATTAAGAACTTCTACTCCACCACCCGACTGTTAAGCCTGTGGCCTAAATCCCAATCCCCTTTGATACATAGGATCTGCAGACTGACCCATTTAAGGGGTTTTCGAAACCTCTTCTTCTTGCATAGCTTAAGAGTAGATAGGTGGTTTTCATCTTGAAGCTCGTCGGTCATTGACCCATTGCCCGAGAGGTTTTCCTCATCATCCAGTTCTGGGCCAAGTGGGTACACTGGAACTTCCTTGCGATGGCATCAACTCTAACTTTTCCAAACTTTCAAGAATAAAAGAAGAAGAAGGATTAGATGAAAGCAAACCAAACTCATAGATATACAAGTTTTAATCATCCTACGATATACGACAAGATCTATAGACATACTTCGAGTATTCCACTCTTTATCATTTCATCCCTTTCCCATGCTCATCAGTTATCCTGCAGCACGCTAACTCATCTCACTAATACCAACTGATCAATTCATCTTAATTCCTTGAATCACATAGAAGCTTCTCATTACACAAAATACCTAAAATTCATACTCAAACTAACATAAACAAAAGGTCAATCACAAATCCCAATGATGTCAAATGCTTAGGTCTTTGACAAACCTAAGCTTTGATACCACCTTCTGTAGCACCCATTCTCGGGAAAGCCTCTAAGCTGAGATGCCACTACGATTCATATTTAAATCTTAGCCCATAACATAAACAATAGGCCCATAAAAAAAATTCTAAAATTTATCAAAGATAGCAACGAGCTTCAACCTAAGCAATCCTCAACAAAAGTACAATTTACATATATTAGCTGATCTCATAGCATTTATCATTTTATACGTACTACAAACCTTAAGTTCAAATCTGACATATCAAAATATCTTTAAGCTTAAAACTTAGCATATGAGTGATCCCATAAACAGATATAAACACATGTTCTATTACAAAACATATATACTTCAATCCAAGCCTGAAATTCGCCTTCATCACCTAATCCCTATCTGGGAAAACATGAATAATACGGAAGGTAAGTCTAAAGGACTTAGTGAGGGATAATTATAATAGTAAGCAGTAGGGATATGTCGAGGAATAAATCAACTCAATAGATTAACAATAAACAATCAAAACATGAGCATATCAAGAGATTATAGTCATGATCAGATTACAGGCAGTCATGATACAATTAGGTAAAACATATCAGATTACAGGTAATTAGGATACAGTCGGGCAAAATAGATCATGACAGGACAGGCATATCAAATTTTCCACTTTTCAGTTAATCAGACAGTTTTTCCCAAGCATGACAGCTTGATACAAGGTGGATGCCTAGGAATATCCCTAGCACATCAATGATGCCCAAGAGTATCCCTGGCATACTGCCGATACCTAGGAGTATCCCTAGCATATCGCTAATACCTAGGAGCTAGCATATCACTAATACCTAGGAGTATCCCAAGCATATCACTGACATCCAGGAGTATCCCTAGCATGTCCTATATACCCAAGTATTCAGCTAAGATTAGCACTTAGCCCATACATATTTCCAGGCATATATCTAGAACTAATAAATGGATTGTCGGCACGATAAAACATTAACATATAACCAAATAGAAACCGATAATAGAACAGTCAGATAACAAAATGATCAGATAATAGACGAGAATTCTAGGTGCCAGAACAGATAGAATTCAAAGTTAATATCAAGAGATAACCCTCAATAGGGTGTACACATCAGTTAACAGATAATCAACGAGATCTCAAATAGTTCACAGATTTCAATAAACACAATGCAGTTACAGTTTGGAAACAGGAACCCTCATAAGGGTTTATTACAATAACAGAAAAGTGTAATCAAATGTCAAATTGGCAGACCCCCACAGGGTATACAAGCAATTACCCAATATGTTAGATCCTCATAGGGTACAATAATTAATGAATAGGCTTATAGGAAACAAGTACTAATCGATAGACCCTCACCTCTATAGCCTCAGAAAATGCAACTACGATCAGCAATTTACTGGTCAACATGACCCAATTTCACGTCACCTAATCCAAAAGAATAGCTTCACAGTCAAAATCCCCATTCAACTCTAATAATCCTTAATAATTACAATTATACCATTAATAGTCTAAAATCACTAATTGTTCAGTTAATACGGTAGTTTTAGGCTTGGCTCAACATAAATATTGTGGAATCGTGCTAATCACGCTAGTCTTAAGAACGAGATAATATCATGTCCTTAATCATCCAGTTGATATTGCCACAATATACTAAATCAATAATAAAGGTCCAATATCCTTAATAATCCCCCTTTTATTCTTAGGTTCCAAATCCACAAAATTAGGGTTTTAAATCCTTTAACTAATTCAATTAACCAAAATTATCATATAATAAATTCAAATATGGGTCCACTAAGCTTTTATATATATCCATGCATGTCTATTTCCACCATTCCATACACATTTCTTAACAATTCTTCCAATAATACAAGAATTATAAGAATTTAACGGTACAAAATAACTTAAACATAATTCTCTGGTCATTTACCCAAAGTCCTTATCAGAACTTCAAAACCACGAACCAACTATACCACCACAGTTGTCGCGACAAGCTAAAGAACCTGTCTCAGTGCCACCGCCGGAAAAGATCAACACCACCATCGTTTGAAGCGTCTCAGCTCCAGCAATCCAATGCCCTGATCAATTTTGAGTTTTGCTGCCAATTTGACCCTCAATTAAAGCCTTGAAGCTCACAGCACCACCACTTCCATTGTCATAGTATCTCTTAGTTTTCGCCACCAACGGTGGCCTAATTTTAGAACCCAATACACCAAATTACTCCTTGAGCTGAGCTCTACAAGTTTTTTACACCCAGAATCTAGCTTCCACCATTCATTGCTCTGCCGAGCCTGTCAACTGCCGCTGTGGTCTAGACTTCCAACACAAATTTCGGCTGCCTTGCTGATGGGTTTGGGGAGAAAATGGTGTGGTTGAGTTCTTAGAAGTGAGGGGAAGGCTTTGGCTAGTTTGGTTTGACAAATTTCGGGCTCGCCGGAGAATGTGAGGTGGGTGCTCGATGGAAAATGTAGAAAAAACCTGGGGGGAATGTATATATAAGTCCAACTTTTTGAAATCTCAAATCAACCCCCAAAACTTCTATCCAGCCTTCAATCGAGTCCTCCAAGGTTTTAAGCCTCTTCAATTTAGCCCCTAGACTTAGTGAGTGTCTTACATCAGCACATTTGACCCAAAATATTTTCGTGGAAATCCCATCATTCTTAAAATGTGGTCCAATCAAGTCTTCTCAATTTGCAATTTGACTCCAAAACTTTCAATTTCCATGCAATTAAGTCCTTCTAATTTATTTTTTGAGCCCTGAAATCCGACCAACCAATTTTTTTGATTTCTAAATCCTTATTTTCTCAAATTCTCAATTTTAGGGGTGTTACATATATACATAACAAGTTATTTAAATAATTAAATAAATAAATTTAATTATTTATCTACTTTAACTCATTATTTAATTAATAAATTACTTAGTAACAATCAAAAAATATTTTACTTAATTTTAATTAATTTTCTCAATAATTATTTTAATTGTGTTCATATTAATTTATTAAACTTAATAGATTATTAAATAAAAATCGCATAGTAGTTAATTTTTTATAATAATTTTAAACAAATGTGAATACTAATATTTAATGAAGATTAATTTTTTTGAAGAAGAATAATTCTTTTATTATATCAAATTAAAACTTCTTAAATTATTTATTAAATGAATAAATGTAATATTTAATTAATACATTAAATATTAAATATAACTAATACATTATTTAATTAATAAGTAATTTAATTAATTCAATGCTTAATTTAGTAAATAAATTATTTATTAAATTTAATTAATTTTCTCGACTATTAGTTTAATTAAATTTGTAAATGTAAGTTTTAGAATTTTTTAAGTACTAAAATTTTAATATTTTCATATATGTAAATATATATGTGTGTGTGTGTATGTATATATGAGTAAAGTGGGAGAGTGATAAATGAATGAGTAATATGAAAAATAGAGTGAGAAAATGAGAAGGTAAGTGTGCTTTTTAGGAGAACAAGCCCTAAGTGCTTTTGGGTGGGAGTGGAAGCAATGTGGTAGTTGGATTATAATTCCAAAACTGTACGTTATTACTATTTTTTTAATTATAAATACTGGTAATTTTGACATATTCAATCTATGTGCTGAAATTTTTATAGTATAGTGTAAAGAATTTATTTTTTGATATAATATTATTTTTATAGCATTTGATATTTATTTGAATTTTTACATAAATAATAACAAAATGTAAGATAAAATGATAATTATAGGTATAGAATATGTGGATTATAACTTGTAGATACTATATTATTGTAGTTATGAAGACTAAAAAGAATAAGGGTATTTTAGGTACATCGTGTAAAAACATACCAAAAAGAGGTCTAGTACTTTACTAGTAGTATAGGTATTAGACATGCACTTTCTTTGAATTTTAAAATCTTACCATTGATATTTTAATTAATAAATTATAAATATTATTGAGGTAGAAGCAAAATATAGAAGTTATTTATCTGCTAATGTCTTTATATTATTTTCCATCCAAAATCATAATGATAGGAGAAGTTTGGTCGATGTTGTGAGTTTAGAGGAGAGTCGAGAGACTTCTCTAATTATAGAAGTTAGAGACGAAGAATTGGTAATTAATTATTTTAAATGGAGTATAAGTATAATTAGTTCTTTATTTTTGTAAATGGACAAAAATATTTCTAAATGAATAGAACAAAATTATTATCAATTTATTAATAACAAATTTATCCCTTTTAATCTTTTTCTTTTTTCCTTCTCTCTGTTGGTTGTGCTAATTATATGAAGTTTTCTCTATTGCACTATCGGTTGGAGCGAAAAATCAAATAATTCACCACCTCACGAATAGAGGTGTCAAATGTGCCAGGCCAAGCTAGCCCAACCCACTTGATGCACGATTCAAGATGATTTGGAGGGGCCGGACCGTGACAGGCTTTTTTTGCAAAATTCAATTCGGCTCAAAATCAATCTACTATATAGGTGGGCCGATTTATATATGAGTCAAGCTATGCGGATCATCTTGGGAGCCGACTTGCGACCCACGAGTTATGTTGTTTTAGTTTTAAAGTAAATTTAAAAATTCCAAGTTTTTAAATTTATGTGATTCTTAACGTTTTTTTCAACACTTATACTTTGTTAAAAAACTTAATAATTTATATTTATGTGATTTTTAATATTTTACAACACTTAAATTTTTATAAAAACTTATAAATTTATACTTATATTAATTTTTTGTATCAATTATATTTTTTCAAAAACACCACCAAATAAGGTAGTGAAAAGTTTGGCATGGACCCCTAACCCATCATTAATTTTAAAAAAATAATTACATAAATGTGGATATGACCAAACCTCGAAATGAAAGCACAAATTAATAATAAAAAGAAAAAAACACTTTGTAAAATTAAATAAGCAACTTTGCAATATCTAAACATCTAAATATGCTCAATAATAAACTGATCGTTCACTCAAGTGATTTAAATCGCTCTTGGATTTAGATGCCGCGGTTGATGCGTTTTCAAGCCATTCTTATTTTATAATTTATAAATTACATTTCTTATTTTAATTTATAATTTACAATTTTTACAAATTTGTAATTTAAAATTTATAAATTCTTAATTTTTTAAAAATTATCATTTATAATTTAAATTAAAAAAATATTGCGGGCTAGTCCGCAAGCCGGCCCGCTTAACCCTTGAGTTAGGCCAACCCGTGGTCCTTCACAGTTCGCAGGTTGAGCAGGTCTTGGGCTGCAAAATTTCAGCTTGGGACAAATTTTCAAGTGAGCCGATCCAATCCAATCCAATCCATGTTAAAAAATTAAACGAACCAAGCTAGGCCGGTCGCCCGGCCCGTTTCAACACCTCCAACTCTACTCACACATTGGTAAGTTCTAATTAATTTGACCATTGGTACAAAAATTCTATGTTGAACCGAGTTTAATTTAAGAAACAAAAAGTAACAAAAAAACTACTCACTTAATTTGACCACCTAATAGGCTGTTTGGTTTGTTTTCAAAACCTGAATTTAAATTTCACACAGCTTGAAAGTCAATGCTCGTCACTTCTCCACATTTTTTACTTAAAATATAATTTATTTTTATCTTAAAATACATTCCCTGAGAATTTATATTTATTTTATTTTCTCTCTATTTTCAATAACAACTTTCTTCATACTAAAAAACTCATTATTCTATATGAAAATTCACAACTTTTTATGTGAAAATTTGTCATCATCCAATATATTTTTATTTTTCAAGTATATACAATTATAATTTTCAAACAGCATATTCAAATATAAATTTATTTTTAAAATATTTTCTCTGACTATTTTTTAATTTTTAAAAATAATAAAAATAAAACAAAAAACATAACCAAATAGATTGTAAGATGTTACAAATGTATTTTCTGTATTCACATAATGAAATTTATTTTCTCCGCACATGCTAAGGAAGCAACAAAAGAAATCTTGAATTTTCATTATACAATCTAAATATTCATTAATCCAATCACATTATTTAGTTTCATTTTCAAAGCACATTTTCATATTTTTTATTATTTCAAAAATAAAACACATCACTTTTTACACATTTTCACCCAACATCATTTTTATTTTCATTTTCAAAACACATTTTTCAATAACCTATATATCTTCTCTCTCTATTCCATTATTTCTATTTCTCTTCACCTACAACTTATTAAAACCAATATAATCATTACTTTTTTAACAATTTATCTAAATACAAACTCATTTTTAATTCATTTTTACTAACTACTTTTCAACATTTTAAAAATAATGAAATTAAAAATTAAAATTAAAAATAAAATCAAATGGGCCCTAAAATTTTCACTCAAACTGTTGCCACGTCGAGGCTGATTAGATCACAAAAATAGTTCAATTCACTTGTCAGTTTTACCAAATAGAACCTAAGAAAAAAAGGGCTTTCTACGGTCCGGTAAATCGAACCAATCTAAACCATCAATTATATAAAGAAAAATTACAATCATAAAATAGGTACGAACTCAATTAAGTTTAAAAGATGAATTTAACCATAAGACTTTAATTATACTATAACGTGTCAGACTAACTTTTTTCATATAAAAGTACAAAAATATTGCTACATCAAGTATTTATATCTTTATAACTATTGCAAATTTATTATTTAAAAATAATAAATATAAAATATATCAATCCTTTTTCTATATAAAAGTATAAGGGTGTCGCTACTTCAAGTAGCGACGCCCTTATAAATATTAAAAAATTATTAATTATAAGTGAACATATATTATTTATACATATATAGATATTATATGTATATATATAATAATGAGTGGGATTACTTACTAATTTAACAAGCGACACCTCCTCCTCCTTCTTCTTCTTTTTGTTTTTTTTAACTTTCTTTTGATATTATTTTATTTTATTTATATTATAATTAACTTTTGAAAAGTTTGGAATCTAGTCCAACTTTTAAAAAATTATATTTTTAATTTTATAATTTTAAATTTCCATAATTAATTTTAAAAAATTTCAAAAATAGATTATTATTTATAAAATGAATTTTGGAAAAAAGTAATGTAATTTTAAAATTCATAATTAGTGTATCTTTCTAATGATAAACTTTACAAATGAAGACATAATTTAAATATATATAATTAAATATTATTTTTTATTTTATTAAAAAATATATATATTGTATTACTATTTTTTTATTTCGAGTTCAAGTTCATACTCGAGCTCATAGTGTTTACAATTCAATAGACATTTTGATCTTAAGCGATTTGAGACTAACCTTGAGTTTTCATTCAGTTAAACTCAAACTTAAAATATTGATTTCGTTTAGCTTGAGTCTAATATATATTTTTTGAGCTCGAGTTCAAAATTTATCCCAAACTCAGCTCAACTGTGCTCAATTGCCTCCTAGTAAAAGTTAAATATCAGGAAAAAATAAAATTATGATCAAGTAAAGGAATAAAAGTTAAATATTACTCAGACATATCAAAATTTAGTATTTAAAAATCTAAAATATTTGAAAACTCTTAAAAAAACTAAGTTTGATTTGTATAAAGTGAATTTGAAGCTTATTTTATGATAAGTTGAAAAAACTCAAAATTACTTACATAGAAAACCTAAGTAAGATTAAACACCTTATCAAAAAAAAAAAAAAAAAATTATTATATTAAAGAAGAATGAAAAGATATCTATACTAAAAAATAAAAATGAATGAAAAGAATAAAGCACAAGATAGATGTGCTAAAGGTGGTTGTAACAACTTAGAATTTTTAAAATTTTAAATTATTTTATACTAAAAGATGATGATCATAGATCAACTTGATCACTTATATTTTAAGTATGAAATAATAGGTTATAAAAAATGTAGAAAATTTTGTATTCTTTTAATTTTTACTTAAATTTCAACAGAGCCAAGACAAAAATATATGTTTTATTTAAATATTTTACTATTTATTATTTGTGGATAGAAATTATTTACATTGATTATTTTATAAAAACAATGAAAATTAAAAAAATACAATATTCACAAATCAAAATATATATAGAAAGACACTATATCAAAAATAAATTAACACTCGTATTTTTTTGGAAGACACAGCTAAATAACCATTTTATGATAGTCTTTGGATTTCACTTTATAGTTGGGATGAGATAATAATTTTGTATCAAAAAACTCATGCTATTGATTTTCATGAATTATTTATTTTTTCTTTCAAATTTTTCATAAACAAATACATTTATATACACTAAATGTGCTCAGAGAAATATAAAAGAATAATTTTTATTTTTTAATATTTTATTTCATAATGATATTCATTTTATTCATATCATTAAGAATCAAAATTTTAATATTTAAGAGGGAATTTATTATTTAAGAAAATAAAATGGATTTTATTTGAAAATATTAATCATTATCAGAGATAAGTTTCAAATTCTAAATTTATAAATTGTATATAAACTACAAATGGTTGAAATTTCTAAAAGGTAACCAAGAAATATTAAGAAAGATAGAGCATAAAGTTTGTATTGGATAAATTTTTTAAAATAAATAAATTTTGTAAAATATAAATTATTCTTTCTAGAAAAATATGTAGAAAAAACTATGTTCAAGTATCATTAATATTTTTTCCTTTCAAACTTAAAAATAAAAATAAAAACACACGAAAATTGGTGTTGGCAGTATAACTAATTTTAAACTCTCAACTCAAAAGAAATAAAAATGGGATCCAGAATTTCAAATGTCAACCTTCATCTTGGAAAGCTTAAAACATAAGTCGGCATTTAAGATGTCAAGATCATTTTGGTTTTCATATAATATATATCAAAAATTATAATATTACTTTCTGATTTAATATAACACATGTAATATAATATATTAATTTATATATTACAATAACGAATTAAATATTTATGAATTGGTAGTTGTGTTTTCATAATGTTTTATTTAATTTAAAAAATAATTATGTAATAATTAACAAAATGAAGTTTGTAATCTATCTAAAAATATAAATATATTTGTGATATTGTTCAAAAATGGAGTTCAGATCTTTTACAAAAATCAGCGAATTTAATGAACTCTTTGCTTTGGAACATGTTTGCATAGAGTTAGAGCTCTCGATTTTTTGCTGATGATTTTTCATTTTTGGTTTGACTTCAAAGCTTGTTATTCATAGTGACTGAATTTTTAGTAGGCTTAGACCCACTTGAGTTTAGATGTCCACCTTATTTATTTATTTTGTTCTTATAGTTGATTTTTACTTTTCACCCCTAAAAACATAATTAGTCATATCAATTTATAATTAAAAATTATAAAAGCCAAGAATAACTTTCCATAAACTTTTCAAATAAAAATTAATTTAAATACAATCTTTTATAGATAACGACTGAATATTTAACCACAACTATAATTTGAGTGTCCACAAATTAAAATTTCCATATAATATATTAAAAGTAAATGATTAAATATGATATATATATATTAATTTAAACATAAGTTTATGTACTAAAAGAAAAAGATTTCGCTATGTGGAATAACAACACCTCAATTCTTAATATAATATATATATATATATATATATATTTCATATACCTTGTATTTTGTCTTTTTTCATTTGCTTGTTAGAGTCACATGATTCTAGATTAATCAAAAAGAGCATTTATTGTTTACTTTTTGAATTAAAATAATATAGTCATTATATTTATTTATCATCAACATCACAAACATAATCATATTAATTAATAAATGACAAAATTTTATTGATTGAAATTCATCATAGGTGCAATTCTTACAGAGTAGAAAGCCCCAAGAAACAATCCAAGACATTAGTGTACGAGGAATCAAAAGACAGAGAGACATAGAGTTCCCGAAAATGGCATAAATTTAATTGACGGCTAAATGGCCTTAGGCCATACAAGTTGCATATCCAACACTGGCTGGCATTCATCCAAACAGCCACCAACCTATTTTCTTTGTGAGAATAGAAAAATCGAGGCAATGTTTAGATATGTTTTGGAAAAAAGAAATTCTTCTTCAAAACATTTTTATGCATTACATAAATTTTGCACCTATTTGGTTTCATTTTCAATCTTTGTTTTCAAATTTCCATTTTTTTAAAAATGAAACATATTATTTTTTACACATTTTCACCTGATATCATTTTAATTTTCAAAACACATTCATCAATAACCTATATATCTTCTTTCTCTATTTATCTCCATCTACAACCTACCAAACTCAACATAATCATTACTTTTCCAATAATATATCCAAATACGAACTTATTTTCAACTCATTTTCACTAAAAACCACTACCTTAAGCCACAGGTCTCTCTTCATAGCATTGCAAACTATCAATAGTATAGGGATGCTAGCAATTTCTAGACTTTAACTAAAATTCTCAGTAAATATGTTCTCACAATTGTCACAATTTCTTCCAATAACCGTACGCAGAACGGCAGAAGTGCTAATGGGAAAGAAATAAAGGGCCGTACAACAAAGAAAATAGCCATTGTACCAAAGGGAATGGCTAATACCATGATAAAAAATGAACTTTGAATCTAACTCAATCCCAAAAGCTAGTTTGTGAAGTGAGGGTTGTCCAAACTCGCATATCTAATTCAGAACATATCTACTCAACTGATGTGGGACATGTAACAATGGCTGCTAGGGAGTCATAAAATATTGCAATGGTGTTCAAAATGAAACCAATCCCAAAAAAACACGGGAGTAATTGACTTTATCCAGGTTTTACCTGAAATGAGAAAAGGCATTAGGTGCCGCAAATATCAGAGAAGAACCAATATATAAAACAGACTGATACTGTTTACTAAACTGAACTATATAGAAAGAGGCAGAAAAAGAAAGAAAATAATTCTGGGCAAAAAGGAACTTATGAAAGTAGTGACATTTGCCCCTCTCCTGAATAAAGTACACAAAATTTTGATATAGGTATATAGTTATTACATAAAGAGAACGGCAATGGCAACTAGCAGTCCGGTCTGCTAATGTAATAATGATGCTTCAGTTTTGCAGAACTAACATGAAAGAGTTTTGAGGAGAAAAAGGGAGGGGAAAATGGAAACAGTACTTTGAAAATAACCATGAAAACTAATAAGATAGCTGATTGGAGATTTCAAATACACTAAAACTGAAGCTAAAATGACATATCCAAACACACAACATTCTGATCATGTTAGCATAAAAGATGCTGAGGAACCAGCATTGCTAGTTCTGCACCAGTGCCAACAGAGCATATATAGAGTAATATTAAACTGCAGGGGGTTCAAAATACATCTCCCTGAACATGAATTAGCTGAAAGAACTCATAGCCAGTCCGAAGGCACTCAAAGTAAAGCTAGCCTCTACGTGTGTTTTTGTTGATCTCATTCTTTATCGAATATTGATACTGACAAGACAGATGCTAGAGAAGAATCAGCAACTACCAGCTTTTATCAAGAACATATCCAAAAAATCATACTACTGCAGTAATGAGTAAACTGATCTGCATTATGCAGTTCTCGGTCATGCCAATCATTTACATATTGAAAATTCACATGAAACCTTTTGAGTTATTAGATTAAAATACGTATACTCAATGAGTGTGTTGAAACTCGGGAGGATCTATAGTAAAACTATGAAATAACAGTAAAGCAATTTGATGAAATATGAAATCCACCAAGAAAAGGATTTTATTGATTTCCAATCAAGTAATAAATACAAACTTGAATCCTACAAATCTCACGAGAACACTTAACACCCTCATTTTAAACTCTGTCTCGAGAAACTAACTCAAAAGCAATCTAGAAACCTCGTGTTATGTCTATATTAGTTTGTCCAGGAAGAAAACGTATATCTATACCTGCAAAAACGAAGCCCAAGGCCCGTGGGCCTGCGCTGCCTGCCGAGGTGTGCAAGACTTGTGCCCCTGGTGTGCATGCTACTGACCTATGCCAAGAAAGACTGCTCACCATGTGCTTTGCGCCAAGGCGCAACATTCTAGTGTGCCACGCGCCCCGGTGTGGTAATCTTGCACCAAGGCGCACGGTGCTGATTCTCCTTGTCCTGTTTCTAATAGCGCGCGACGCGAGATTGTTCAGCCCCACTGCGTGCCTTGTCACACCTGTCCCATGCCCCAGAGCGCGACGTCCTATCGGTGCGCACCATGGTGTGCTCCTCATGCCCATTTTGACCACTCCGCTTCGTTTCTTCCGTTCCATGTCAATTTCACCCCAAATTTCAAGATAAAATCAATAATTCTCTACTTTGACTTGGAATTCACCATCTATCTTCTTTGTCCCTGCCCCCAAAAGGGCTTGTCATTTGAGTCTGCAAATGTTAACCAAATCCAAGCAATGCTCAAGTTTGATTCCTGCAATAGCCTTAGTCAACATGTCTGCCGAACTATCCTTATCTTCACCTGATCAACTTGAATGACACCTTGAGACACCATATATTGGACAAAGTGATACCTTACATCAATGTGCTTTGTTTTCTCATGAAAAGTTTGCTTCTTTTACAAGTGTATGGCACTCTGACTATCACAAAATATTGAAGTAATATCAGAATCCATACCTATATCCTCAATCAGCCCCTTTAGCCAAATGCCTTCCTTTACACCTTCAGCCAAAGTTATGCACTCAACTTCTGTTGTGGACAATGCAATTGATGATTGCAAAGTCGCTTTCCGGCTAATCGTACAACTCGAAACACAAAACACGTACCCAATCTAGACCTTCTGCTATCAAAATCTCCTATATAATCCGCATCCACATAGCCAATAATTTTTGTAGTAAAATTCAATTGACTATATCTCAAACATCTATCTGCAGAGCCTCTCAGATATCTCATGATCCATTTCATAGCCTGCCAATAAGTCTTTCCTGGCTTGTGCATGTACTTATTCACAACATTGACTGCATGTGAAATGTCTGGCCTAGTGCACACCATGGTGTACATCAAGTTACCCACTGCACTAGCATACGGCATATTAGACCTCTGCTCCACCTCCTCCTCAGTACTCGGTGATAAATTTGATGAGAGCCTGAAATGAGCTGCAAGTGGCATACTAATTGGCTTGAACTTGTCCATCCCTGATATGGGATACCCTAATATGTTCGGCCTAGAGACGACGGGCCCAAGAGTGTAACAACAGGCCCACCCCATACGCTAGGCCTAATTTACGCCATCGACGATGATCAACCTCAATCGACCATCCCATGGACCTCGCACAGCTCCTCTATTTGATCGACCAAGGAGGTCGATCGAGCGTGTGACTTTCTCTGCCGCATTAAATGCCCTGACAGGCAGCATACCTCCGCATTAATGGCGCATGCCGCCCCAGTACCACCCATACTGCCATGCTAAAGAGGAGGCGTGTGCACAGTGTCCTATTCCGTCCCTAAAACCTGGAGAGGCAGCCACTTGGAATAGTACAAGGAGGGAACATGACTTTATGGCCCCCATGTAAGGACAAAGACCATTACAACATGTAAAGGGCACTCTAGACTAATCCCTACAGGAGAAGGCTATAAATACCCTTATTCCAGCCCATGAAAGGTATGTCATTCTCTACACACAAAAGCCCTCACTCTGTTGCTCTTCTGGTCGAGTATATAATTGACTTGAGCGTCGGAGTGCCTAAGCTGAGGGCTCCTCAGCTAGCCTGACGTGTGTTCTTGATTGCAAGACTCAACCCACTTGCATAAATACACCGACCAGAGAGGTCGAACCACTCAAAAGCAATACCTAATCCAGATACAAATCGTTTTCACCCCATCATTTAGCACTGTCTGTGGGAACCCTGAGTCTGCTATTGAAAATTGTGAACATTAGGCGGAAGAGAATGAAATAGGAAGTCTAGCTCTCCTCCCACTCAACCTTCGCAAGAAATTGGTGCTCCAGGATCGAGCGCCCCGGCAGAGCAGGTGGTCACTTTGACCATGCCCTAGCTAATGTAGCTCATTAGCGAACAGATATACGCCCAGATTTCAGCTCAGCTTTCAGTAGCTCTGAACACACACTGTCGCTCTCAAACCAGCCGCCAACGCGATGCCCCAGCTTGTGATACCGGAGAAAAGACAACCGAGGGAAAACTCGGATCGACTGGAGTCTTAGAGGCCTCCCTCAAGGCGCGAAGCCAGTCCATGCAGTTTTTCAAGGGAAACAGCCCGACCCTCACCCCGAGAACAAGTGGCAGACTCAGTCGACTATGGTGTTCGACCCATTCGAGCCTCGCAGCGCGATAGGGTCGAACGCTCAAGGCCTCCCCCGAACAAAAATGCGTCTCAGGCTGATAAATAGAAGTGGGATGAGGTATCCCACCGTTCCAGTAATTGAACCAGCAGCTAGAGGAAATCTCGAGAAGAAATACATAAAAGAATCGCTATTCAGAGGGGCCGCAGAGGTTCCGACGAGAAAGAGATTCGCCCTTCATCCAAGACATAATCGACGAGCACATCACCGTCGACGCCAAGATCCCAACTGGCCTGCCCCGATATAATGGCTTATCGGATCCGAATGAACATTTGCTGCAGTTCGAACACATGATGCAGCTGCATGGGCACAACGAATATATTCATGCCAAAATGTTGGTAACCACCTTCCAAGGGATAGCGCTGGACTAGTTTGCCAAGTTGGAACCAGTCGTCGATACACTCATATGATCAGCTGTGTGACAAATTCTTGCACCAGTTTGCGAGCAGGAGGAAGGTGAAACTCCCGCATACCCATCTGTACACGATGAAGGAAAATGAAAGGTAGTCCCTTCGAGACTTCTTCACTAGGTTCAATACAGAGGTGTTGAAGATCGACAGCCCGAGGATTGAATTCCTGATAGACGTGTTGTTCTTAGGCCTTCGGCACAAGGAATGTGCTAATGCTCTAGTGCGTGAGCAGCCACGGACGATGGAGGAACTCCTTGAACTCGTGGAGAGATACATGACCTAAGAGGAGATGAATAAACTTAAGTATGGGAATCTCGAGGTTGAAAAGAAGAAGAGCAAGGAGAAAGACGACTGCCAGGTCAGAGAAGGACGACGGTCACCCATCAAGCGGTTCCATGACTACACTCCCCGCAATCTACCTAGAAAGGAGGTGTTGTTCTCTATTCAACATGATAATATCCTTAAGAGACCCAGGAAGTTGACCAAGACAGAAGCTATGAGAAAATCAAAGAAGTACTGTCACATTCACAAACAGGAAGGGCATGACACAGAGGATTATTTCAACTTGCACGATGAGATAGAAAGGCTGATCAGGCAAGGCCATCTGAAAAAGTTCATCGACGAGCATGCTAGGGGCGAAGAGGGCAAAATCGACCGGAATCCCTTTAAAGAAAGGTCGGCTAGTCCAAGGAGAGACGATAAAGGAGAAAAATCGGCCAAAGAGCCCAACCCACCCATTAGAGGAGTTATCGACATGATCGCTGAAGGACCAGCTGGGGGGGGACTCAAGGTCGGCTAGAAAGCAAACTCCAAGGCAGTTGTAGTCGACCAAATCATCCAAGGTCAAAACCATTTTCTAGCTTTCTACCAGCGCTGAACCAATCTCCTTCACTGATTCTAATCTAGACCATCTGGATAATAAGGGCGTCGACAGAAAGATGGACTGCCCCATGGTGGTGACACTCCAAATTGCCAATTTCGAGATGAGAAAGGTTTTGGTCGACAATGATAGTTTAGCGAACATCATATTTTTGTCCACCTTGAATAGAATGAAGTTGGGGGAGCTAAAGTTTGACCCAGTCAGAACGTCGTTGGTTGGATTCGGGGGATTCGAGATCATTCTGGAGGGATCCATCAACCTATCCACAGCATTTGGACAGGGTCCCCAGAGCAGAACCTTGATGATTAACTATTTGGTAGTCGACGCCCCATTCGCCTATAATGTCATCATCAGTCGACCAGCCCTAAACGACATCAGAGTAATTATCTCCACATACCACATGAAAATCAAGTTCCCAACCTCTGCTGGGGTAGGGGAAGTTTTGTGCAACCTCAAGGACGCATGGCGCTGTTACACCATTTCCATCGAGGCAAACGAGCAAAAGAAAAGACCTCAATTGAAGCCCTCGGGGGGACACCCCTGTAGCGAAACCCAATGAGAGACCTACACCTAAGAAGAAAAGATTGGAGGACAACCAAGTCGAGCCCATCGAGGAGTTCAAAACAATAGAGCTGGAACCTGGAAATCCCAACAAAACCACTCAGATCGAAAGCGATATAGGCGACCGCTTAGAATACCTTATGGCTGATTTCCTTTGTCGAAACATTGATGTCTTCACGTGGAAAGCCACCGACCTCCAAGGAATCGACCTTAGTATTATCATCCATCGACTCAATGTAGACCCCGCCTACAAGCCAGTGAGGCAAAAGACTAGAGCCTTCAACGCAGAAAGGTCCTAGATCATAAAGGAGGAGGTCAACAAGCTATTAGAGACATGATACATTGTAGAAATCCAATACCCTTCTTGGCTTTGTAATGTTGTACTCGTCCCTAAGAATGAGGGAAAGTGGCGCATGTGTAATAATTTTACTGATTTGAATAAAACTTGCCCTAATAATCCTTACCCCCTACCTCGTATAGATTTTTTAGTAGATTCTACTGCTGGTTGTGAATTGTTGAGCATGATGGATGCCTTCCAAGGATATTATCAAATATTCATGGCACCCGAGGACAGGGACAAGACCTCGTTCGTCGTCCCCAATGGAGTGTACTATTTTTTGGTCATGCCCTTCGAGCTCAAAAATGCAAGAGCAACGTACCAGAGATTAGTGAACTTCATGTCCAAGGATGAGATCGGAAGATCGATGGAAGTCTACATTGACAACATGATTGTCAAAACTGAGAAGGCCAAGGACCACCTCGTCGACCTCACCACACCTTTTCCATACTAAGGGCTTTCAGCATGAAGCTCAACCCTAATAAATGCACGTTTGGAGTTTGTGGAGGTAAATTCCTCGGTTATATGGTCAGTAGAGGGGAATCGAGGCCAACCTGTATAAGATTCAGGCAATTTCGGACATCGCCCCACCTTGCACTGTTCGTGATGTGCAGTGCCTGGTCGGTAGAATCATAGCACTCGACTGGTTCATTGCACAGTTGGCCGACGAGAGCCTACCTTTCTTCAAAATACTCAGGAATGTGAAGAAATCAGGGTTTCAGTAGACTCAGCAATGCGACCAGGCCTTGCTCAAACTCAAGGAATACTTGTCCTCGCCGCCTATGCTCGCCAAGCTTAAACTGGGGGAAGTGCTATAGCTTTATCTGGCCATATCCGCCGCCTCGATTAGTTCCGTATTAATATCGACAAAAGGTGGAACTCACCGCCCTATTTATTACTGCAGCAAGGCTTTGCACAGGCCCGAAAATAATTACCTAGAGATCGAGAGGTTCGTTCTCACCCTGGTTACGGCTGCACAAAAGTTGCGACCTTATTTCCAGTCTCAAGTTATTATAGTCCTGACCAATCAGCCATTAAAACAAGTATTGTCGAAACCAGACACGTCAGGATGACTTGCGAAGTGGGCAATCGAGCTCGAGGAATTCGACATCACTTTCCAACCACGAACAGCCATAAAAGCGCAGGTACTAGCTGATTTTGTGGCTGAGAGACTCGACCTCCTAGACCCCCACAACCAAACTCCGTCGGTGTGGACGTTGCATGTCGATGGGTCGGCAATCATATCAAGATGCAGAATCAAAATTTCTCTCTGTTCCCCGTTCGTCGAGGAGTACAATTTCGCCATAAATCTCGACTTCCTAGTTACCAACAATGAGGCAGAATATGAAGCTCTCATAGTTGGGATGAACATCGCAGTAGCTCAGAGAGTAGAGCAGCTAGTGGCGATTACCAATTCCCAACTGGTCGCAAAGCAAGTGGAAGGGAATTTTGAGGCCAAAGAAACAAAAATAAGCCAATACCTGGCCGAAGTAAAATAATTGCAACATGAATTCAAGAGCTTCACTCTAAGTCAGGTACCCCGAACGAAAAATGAACGGGCGGATGCACTTTCAAAATTGGCAAGCTCAACGAAGGGAACCAAGGAAAGAACCATAACGTTTTTGGTGGCCAGCAAACCATGTATTCAAGCGGTCGACCAGAACTTTATCGGATTGATCGAGGAGACTTCCTCCTGGCAAGACCTAATAAAGCTTTACCTAAGTCAGGGGACGATCCCTAACGACGAGAATGAAGCCCTCAGGCTTAGAGGACTGGCAGCCAAGTTCGCCCTTGACGAACATGGACAACTCTACAGGAGGTCAATATCAGGGCCACCACTAAAATGCCTTACTCCCGAGGAAGCAGGGGAAGTGATGCGTGAGATTCACACCAGCATCTGCAGCAACTATTCCGGAGGTCGGTCGTTGGCCCACAAAGTTATCCGTTACAGTTACTTTTGACCCACCTTACTGCAAGATTCGGTCGATTACGCCAGCAAATGACGATCATGTCAGATCCATTTGAGCATATTGCACCAACCATCCGCGTCGATGGTGAATGTCCAGATTGCGTGGCCCTTCGACCAGTGGGGGATCGATATAGTCGGGTCTCTCCCAAAAACTTCGGGCCAACAAAAACTCATCATCGTGGTGGTCGAGTACTTCACTAAATGGGTCGAAGCTGAAGCAGTCCTAAAAATCACCGACGCGGCTATTAAGAGCTTCATTTAGAAAAACATAATTTGTCAGTTTGGATTACCCAAAGTCCTCATTTTTTACAATGGAACCCAATTCTATAGTAAGAGCACAAGAAAATGGTATGAGACCTTGGGAATTAGCCGGCACTTCACGTCGGTAGGGAACCCCCAGGCTAACGGCTAGACGGAGGTCACGAACAGAACAATTCTCGACTACCTCAAAGCTCGAATAGCAGGCACATGAGCAAGTTGGGCAGAGGACCTCCCGAGAGTGCTATGGGCATATAGGACCACTCTGTGAATAGCTACAAACTTAGCCCCTTAACCTTGGTCTATGGTTCCGAAGCAGTAATCCCATCCAAGCTGGTCCAGCACACGGCCCGGGTGATTCACTATAATCCAATCAAGAATGCAACGAAAAGGACCCTAGACCTAATCTCCATAGACGAGCTATGCAATACAGCCTACAATACGATGCAGCGATACAGATCAAAAATGGTGGAACGATACAACAGAGCAGTTCAACCTCATAGTTTCAAAGTCGGGGACCTGGTCCTCAAGAAAGTAGAAGTGTCAAAAAACTCAACCCAAAGTGGGAGGGACCTTATTTTGTGGTTAAGGTATAAAAACACAATGCATACCGACTAGCAGACAAGCAGGGCAACGAGCTGCCACGACCTTAGAACGCCATAAATTTAAAGAAATTTTACGTGTAAATAGACCGTGGGTCACCATTATATTCCATTACAGAATTGAAAAGTTCGAGGAAAACTTTCACATAAGTTAATTGTACATATTCACCGAAAAAATTGGATTACTCATTGTCGACCCCGTAGTTGATCAAGCAGGCTTCAAGCTGCAAACTTTAGGCTCTACAGCCGAGACCAACTTGTCGACCCCATAGTCAGCCAAGCAAGCTTCAAGCCGCAAAGTCGAGGCTCTGCAGCCGAGACCAACTTGCCGACCCCGTAGTCGCTAAATTATATCAAGTTTGTCATTAATTGATTGGCCCAATCAAGAGATCAACGCAGTGGTTTGCAATCGACCCTGCAGTTGTTAAACTATTTGAAGCTTATTAGTAATTATCTGAAGTCGACCTCGAAGTCGCTAAATTAATTCAAGATTGTCATTAATTGTTTGGCCCAATCAAGAGATCGACCCCGTAGTCGCTAAATTACTTCAAGTTTATCATTAATTACTTTGCCTAACCGAGCAATCGACGCAGCGGTTTGCCATCGACCCCGCAGCCGCTAAATTATTTAAAGGTTGTTAATTATTTCACTTAATCGCGCACTCAACGCGAAAAATCACTGTCTCTGATTCTGCAAATTGCATATTAGTTATAATTTACTCGACGAGGACCTTGAATTAATCTTGGAAAATCTAGCACCGCGAATATTCGACTGTAAATTCATTCGTGCAATAGAATAAAGGCAGTCAAAGCCAAAAAGCTTGAAGAAACGCTTCGTTCAAATGTAGAAAACATTCATTATACATAATTAAAAATTGTTTGCATCAGTCACAACGAAAATAATTACATCATGTAAGCGGCAGCGACAGTTTGATGCGGCGCCCTCATTGCCCACAGCTCGAGCGCCCAGCTCAATGGCTTGCTCGAGCTCATCGCTCGTAGGGATTGGAATGGGAACTGGCTCAGGCATGGCAACTGCAATGGGGACAACGGCAGTCGCCGGCTGAGAAGGACCAACCACGTCGGCTAGAAAGCGACCGCCCGGAGAAGGAAGATATTGGCAACCTCTTCAAATGCAAAGTCGACCAGGCCATCCTTGACTTCAAATGCAAAGTCGTTGGCAAAGTCAAATTCCTTGGCAATTGCCTCCAACCTCTTCTCGATCTCAGCCCGCCTACTCTGTTCATCCGTTAAAGGCGCAGCTGGTGGAGCCTCTGCAACCCCCTCGGCTACAGTGGCCTCTGCACCTTCACCCTCGACACCTCCTTCGTCTTCTGGATAGGGCTGTAGTTGCTCGTCGAGCAGGTGACTGAGGCGATCCCTGTCCTCTTTTCGAAAAGAGTAGCCCAAAAAATGCAACTGTTTAAGGGCGTTCATGAAGGAATTGCGGGTGTCGTCAAGCGAAAACACAACGCTCACGTACTGAGATACCGAGCTCAACACAAATTGCTGCACCGCATCAGTGGCAGCTTCTGGTAGAATTCAGTTCAGGCTTCATCAAGGGCAGCATTCCGACCCGAGGATCGACCAGAGTTGTAAGCGACCTGCCCATCCAACTGAGCCTGCTTCAGCAGCTTATCCATTCTGGTTTTCTCCTCGACCGAGGCAACCAGCTGACTATCCTTCACCTGGAGCTGCCTGTTCAGCTCCTCGACCCTCATCTGTGAAGACTCGAGCTAAGCCTTGAGAGTCTCCATATCCCCACCTGCCTGTAGGTGCTCATGATCAGCTAAAGCCAGCTCAGATCGCCTGTAAAAATGATATCCCAGCTAGCCAACCTGAAAGACAGCATGGCTAGTGAGAATACGATACTTGGCTAGAAAACAACATTCAATATAACCTACTCGACCAAAACCTTACCATGTTGGAGTGATAAGCCAGCGCCCGAAGAGCAACATCCTGGCTTAGCCCCATCAACTTCCTCTGGTCAGCTAGGAACTGCCCAGCCATTAGCACTTTTAAAGGGGCAGCGCCCGTCGACCCCGCCGTCTCTATCGACAGCGAGTTGTACACAGTCATGCTCGGCTCAGTCCCAAACCTAGGTGAGGGTAGTTTGGGCAGGTGGAACAACAGGTCATCCCCATGCGGCCCGAACAAATCGTAGCCTAATGGTTGGCCTGACCCCGTAGCCCTACCTTTTCCTTTCTCAACAGTGGCCCTCTTCGGGGCAGGCCATGTCTGCTCCACCTAGCTCTCTTCCCCTAACAGTCGGGCTGCTGCCCGCAGTTGCGATGGGTCGAGCGGGCAACGAAGTTGGCGAAGGCGAGGGTGTTGTGCTTCAGGTTGAGGTGCCTCAATCGTAGGCGCACCTCACCGAGCCGCTGTCTCCAAGCGGCGTTGTTGGTTTCTTTCTTCTCATGCCAAAGCCTCAGCCCTCGAGTGGTTGATGATCTCATCGTGATCTGCGAAACAACACGATAAACACGGGTTAAAGCCGAACAGAAAAATAGAAAGAATAACAAATTGTAGCAGCACTTTCTACCTAGTCGGTCATCCGCAGGCAAATTTAAGTGGGATGGCGACAACCCTGCCAGCACTAGACTCATTTCCTCGATAAATACTAAGGCCTCCATTTGGCCAAACTCAACCAGGTCCCGTATGAAAGTGTTAGGCCAGGTCGGAGTCAGGTTACCAGGCATCTCGACATGCCCCATCCACCAGTCCCTCGGAATATTGAACCCCCCAGCAACTCGAACGAACAAATAATACTTTTTCCACTCTTGTCCATAGGAAGAGGCTAGGGTTATAAGGAATTTGCGGTGGGGTCGAGCAGTCAGGTAATAGAAGCCCGACTCATCGGTGCTGCCCGACTTGTGGGACATAGGAAGATGGAAAAGGTTTGAAAAGCTATCAAAATTGGCAAGCTGGTCGAACAGGTGCATCAAAACGATAAAACTGTAAATGGTCGAAAAATAATTTGGCAGTAGCTGGGTAATACATACTTACAGACCTCTAAGTAGGTCGATTACATGAACACCTAGAGGAAATCTAAGACCACACCTAAAGGCATCCTCAAACATAGTGATACAGCTCGCAGGAGGTCGATGCATACGACCAGAAGCCCCAGGAGTTAACAATTTATACTTTGGAGGAATATGGTATAATTGCCTAATACGTCTTAAATCAACGGGGGTGATGGTCGACACTATCTCACTATAATGGTCTAAGGTGAATAACCGACCCCGTGATGGAGGAACCTGACTTGGCCCAGCTCCATCACCCCCACAATCGCTGCTTGAGCTGCTGGAGCTCGAGTTATCGCTCGACGAGCTACTCGACCCCTCTAACGAACCCCTAGGTCGGTCAGAGTGAGTAGCCTCACTATCCCCCCCCCCATGGCTACTCTCAGAATCAGATAATGCAGCATTATGATAGTAAATCTAAGAATTCTTAGAAGGCGGAAAGAAAAAACTTACTGAGTTGCTGAACTAAAGAGCAGAAGATGATAGCAGCAAAAGCAGTTGGCTAGACGCTCGACCAGACGCAAAGGCAGTAAAAGTAAAAATAGCTATTTAACAGTGCATATTTATAAATATGCGAACGCGAGAATCTAAGCGGTTGTAATAATGCTGAAACCGTCGCCCCGCGGCACGCGCGACATGATGTAACCGCTCATTTAATGCGCTAAACCCTGGTCGACTTTCAAAAACCCTTGTCGATGGGCCCGTATAACCGTTCAACTGACTACTCCCCAATCCTTCTCATCGATCCCTTGTTCAGCATTCGAAAGTGGGGGGGACTCACGATATGGGATAGCTCAATATGTTTGGCCCAGAGACCACGACCCCAAGAGTGCAACAACAGTCCCACCCCACACGCTGGGCCTAATTTACGCAATCGACGATGATCGACCATCCCATAGACCTCGCGCCACTCCTCTATTTGATCGACCAAGAAGGTCGATCGAGCGTGTGATTTTCTCTAGCATATTAAATGCCCCAGCAGACAGCATACCATCGCATTAATAGCGTATGCCACCCCAGTACCACCCATACTGCCACGCCAGAGAAGAGGCACGTGCACAGTATCCTATTCTGTCCCCAAAACCTAGAGAGGTAGCCACTTGGAATAGTACAATGAGGGGACATGACTTTATGGCCCCCATGCAAGGACAAAGACCATTACAACATGTCAAGGGCACTCTAGACTAATCCCCACAGGGATAAGGCTGTAAATACCCTCATTCTAGCCCATGAAAGGTATACCATTCTCTACACATAAAAGCCCTCACTCTGTTGCTCTTCTGGTCGAGTATATAACTAACTTGAGCGTCAAAGTACGTAAGCCAAGGGCTCCTCAGCTAGCCTGACGTGTGTTCGTGATTGCAAAACTCAGCCGACTTGCATAAATACACCGACCAGAGAGGTCGAACCACTCAAAAGCAGTACATAATCCAAATACAAATCGTTTTCACCCCCATCAATCCCAAATCGCACAAGTATTTTCTCAATATAATGTTGTCAAGACAAGTATAACATTCCTGCATGTTTGTCCCGGATGATCTCCATGCCCAATATCTTCTTTGCACCGCCCAAATCCTTCATCTCAAATTTTCACTAAATTGAGCTTTTAAATTGTTGATGTCAAATATATTTCTAGAGGCAATCAACATATCATCAATGTACAATAACAAATATACAAGAAGGCCATCACTACAAATTTTATAACCTACGCAACAATCAAATTTGCTTCTAGTGTATCCTATCTTGGTAATAAAAGCATCAAACCTTTTATACCACTGCCTGAGAGACTATTTCAAGCCATATAATAACCTCTTCAAAAGATATGCTTGATTTTGTTTCCCGAAAACAACGAATTCTTCTGGTTGACTCATGTAGATTTGTTCCTCCAACTCACCATACAGAAACGTTGTATTCACATCCATTTGCTCAAGCTCCATATCAAACAGAGCAACCATGACAAGTAAAACAAAAATGGAATTATGTTTTACAACTGGGGAAAACACTTCATGAAAGTTAATTCTCTCTCTCTGAGTAAAACCCTTAGCAACCAAGTACGCCTTGTATCTAGCATCCTCAACCCTGGGGATCTCTTCCTTTTTCTTGTAGATCCATTTGCAACCTACAATCTTCTGCCCTTTGAGTACATCAACAAGCTCCCATGTGCTATTCTTGTATAAAGACTCCATCTCGTCATTCATAGTTCCAACCCATTTATCAGAATCTGGCCTGAAAATTGCCTCTGTGTATGAGATTGGATCATTTCCTACAAACTCCTTGAATGAACTTAAAGCATAAGCAACCAAATCAGAGTAAGCAAACCATTGTGGTGGTTTGATCTGCCTCCTCTCCCTATCGCAAGCTAAGTGATAATTTTGTAGCAATTCATTTACATGTTGTTGATTATGTGATAATGCGTTCTCACCAGCTTCATCTACCATATTTTGTTTCCCTTTCAAAACTTGTGGAGTGTCAAGTTCAAACTCCATCTTCTCCTTAACACCCTGTTGACTGCTTTCGGGCTACTCCACCTTCTTCATCGCCGCAGACTCATCAAATGTCACATCCCTACTGATAATCATCTTGGAGTACTTGTTATTATTACACCACAAATGATAACCTTTGACTTCATCTGCATAGCCTAGAAATATGTACTTCCTAGCCCTTGGCTCAAGCTTCCTATCCCGAACATGAGCATAAGCTAGACACCCAAATATTCTCGAATTTGAGTACACAGCGGGAGACCTAGACCAAACTTTTATTGGTGTCTTGCAGTCCAAAGCAGTCTATGATGACCTATTCACCAACTAACAAGAAGTATTAATTATTTTTGCCCAAAAATCCTTGGACAATCCGGCGTTAAAGAGCATGCATCTAGCTCTTTTCAAGATAGTTATGTTCATCTATTCTGTAACTCTATTCTGCTGTGGTGTATATACATCTGTGTAATGCTTCACAATTCCTTCCTTACCATAGAATTCCTAAAATTCCTTGTTGCAAAACTCCAATCCATTCTCAATCCTCAAGCGCTTGATCTCATTTCCTATCTATTTCTCAATTAAGGTCTTCCATTGCTTGAAGTTGACAAACACCTCATCTTTATACTTTAGCATGTACACCTACACTCTTCGTGAGAAATCATCAATGAATGTCAGCATATACCTAGCACATCCCTTTGAATGAACCTAAGAAGGCCCCCAATGATCTAAGTGAATATAATCCAATGTGCCCTTGGTCCTGGGAACTGCAGTGCCAAATTTCAACCTGTGTTGCTTGCCAAGCATATACTGCTCGCAGAAATCCAACTCTTCAATCTTCTCTCTACAAAGCAAACCTCATTTGCTAAGTTCTAACATCCCCTTCTCACTCATATGCCCAAGCTGTATATGCCACAATCTTATAATATCATTGACTGATGAAGAAATCGCTGCAATACCAGAAATAATGTTTCCCTACAATATGTAAAGGTCATTCCGCTTATCTCCCTTCATGATAAGCAATGCACCTTTGGAAACCCACAGAACTCCATCTCGAGCTCTGTACTCACAATCATTCTTGTCCAGAGTACCTAGCGATATTAGATTTTTCTTCAGATCTGGAACATGACGCGCATCTGTTAGGATCTTTACTATGCCATCATGCATTCTGATACAAACTGAGCTAATTCCTACAACTCTCCAAGAAGCATCGTTTCCCATATGCACTTTACTACTATCATATTTCTAATAAGTGGCAAAGGAATCTTCTCGTGGGCACATAGGGTAGGAATAGCTACTATCCAAAATCCATTTAGAGCTTAGTAAAGTTTTGGCAACATTGAGAACAAGCCCACTATTAGACTCATCCTCAACAATTTCTGCAACATCATCATGTTTATGATCAGAAGTTTCATATGCATCCTCCATCTTTCCTCGTTTCGAATAATTTTGTCGCCAATGCCCTTTTCCACTGCACCTAAAATACGTGTAACCATTTCTAGGCTTGGTTCAGGACTTCGATCGGCCTCTACGCCTTCCCCTTTCTCTCGGTCTCCCTTTCGCCACTAATCCTTCCCCACTTTCACCATCATTGCTGCCTAAGACATGTTTTCTCAATTCGTTGGAATTCAATGAGGCATTCACATCCTCCATTAAAATCGTATATTTCCCATACAGGAAAATAGTAACAAGTGCTCAAAATATTTTGGTAGAGAACACAAGAAAATTAACGCTTGGTTTTCATCTTCAATTTTAACATCTATACTAGCAAGATCCAAAATCACCTTATTGAAAAAATTAATATGCTGAGTGATAGATGTACATTCCTTCATTCTTAATGTGTATAATCGTTATTTCAAATACAACCAATTTGTCAGGGACTTTATCATGTAGAGACTCTCCAGCTTCTTCCATAAATCCGCTAGCGTACTTTCTATGGCGACCTCTCTCAGTACGTTATTTGCCAATGATAACACCAGAGTATCGTAAGCCTTTACCATAAACTTGTCCTTCTCTTCATCTGTCACGTCTCTGGCAAGGAATCTTTACCCTTTAGTGCTCTCTGTAAACCTTGTTGACACAAGAGGGCATGAACCTTCACTGCCATGGCCTAAAATCGTTCATCCCATCGAATTTCTCTACCTCGTACTTCATGCCTGACATCTGATTCAACTTGCTCCTATACCAATTTGTTGAAACCCAGGAGGATCTATAGTAAAACTATGAAATAACAGTAAAGCAATTCGATGAAATATGACAACAAGATTTAATGTGGTTTGGCGATGCGCCTAGTCCACCCGACAAAGAAAAAGGTTTTATTGATCTCCATTCATGTAACAAGTACAAACTTGAATCCCACATATCTCATAAGAACGCCTAACACCCTCGTTCTAAACTTTGTCTCGAGAAACTAACTCAAAAGCATTCTAGAAACCCTCGGTTATGTCTGTATTAGTTTGTCCTGGAAGAAAATGCGCACGCCATTCTTGAGCCCGTGCGCGTTACGCGAGATTATTCTGCCCCGCTGTGCGTCTATCCCGCGCCCCAATGCGTGGCGTCCTGTTGGTGCACGCTGAAGTATGCTGCTCGTGCCCATTTCGACCACTCCGTTCCGTTTCTTCCGTTCCATGTCAATTTCACCTCAAATTTCAAGGCAAAATCAACAAAGTGCTAAAAAAGGCATAGGTAAAAAAAAGAACTTTAATTTCTAATAACCCAAAAGATGAATACCTGATAGAGTCGAAATCCATAGGGAAAAATATAATTTTGGACCCTCATCTTTTGCCTTACGTCAGTTTGATCTATTAAATTTTTTGACTTGTAAAATACATCCTAAGATTCAGAAATTTTAGCACATTAAGGCTAGTTACTGGCAATTTTGATCCTTTTGCTGGAAATTTGCAAAACTTCATTGGAAAAGAGCACGCTCCAATCACATGACCAAATATTCAGAGCTTTTCTTACACATGTCAATAATTTTCCACATCTTCGTGCCTAATTGGTAAAATCGACCAAGTCACTTGCTAATGTGTAATGGAGCTACACATCAGCAACACATGTAAAAAAAAAAAGGGCCATGCCAACCCTTTTTTGCGAAAAAATAAGGAAGAAGACGACTTCCCTTCTACAAGATGCAGCCACAAGTGAAAAAATCGCATTTAGCCCTAACAATTTGTCAGTTTCTTACCTCAAATCCTCTACCAAGGTTTGTTCTCTTCAATGGCTTCTTCTTCCTTGACCTTGCACACATTGTTGGATCTGCCCATTGAAAAAGCCACACTTGTTTCTCTGCAAAACTACAAAAATTAAAAGGAAAAATGGCAAGAAAAAAATAATGCCACAAAATATAATAAAAGAAAAAACCCAAAAGACAAACCTATCTGGAGCATGTGTAGAATCTTCTACTAGGGTTCAACTTGGTCCATGATGTCCTTACCTGAGCTCTTAGTCCACAAAACACTTCAGAGGTATGATCTAATGTAATTCTTGTAAGTTTGATCTTTAAGTTCATGTAATGTAATATTGTTGATCTAATGCAAGCGTGTTAATTTTGCTTGTAAGTTTGTCAATGAATGAGAAAATGCCCTAAACTTATTTGTGATTTTAGAAGTTCTTTGAAGAACAAGATAGTACAGAATAACATAATACAGATGGAGAAATGAACTAAAGAAAGTTAGAAAAGAAGCAAATAACAAGGCCAAAACTAGAACTCAATATGTCACCAAAGTGAACAACTAAGAAAGAACAAGAATTATAGTGAGCTGAGAAATAACCAAGAATAACCAACTAGCTAGATGCAACAAATAAGGAACCAGATGCAACAAAAGAGGTCTTCAATTCATAAAAATGATCCCAATTAAGTGACAATATTTTAAAAATAGGACCGAATATTGAATCGGTGGCTTTACTGGTTACTAGTTCGACCGGTTCGACCTTCGATTCGATTGTTATGATATTATAATGATGCAGTAATTATATATATTATAATAAATATATAATAGTATTAATATATAGCAAAAAAATAGAAAAAATCCAACAATATAGAAATAAAGAAAGAAAAATTTCTCCACATTTTAGTCATTTTTTTCTTGAAATGGTTCTTTAGAAAATACAATTTCTCTATTAATCTATTACAAATATATAATTTAATTCAAATAGTACCACACAACTACTTAACATTAATACAAATGGCCATCCCTTCAAGTTCAATATTTAACAAAATAGAACAAGTTTTTTCACACTAAATGTTCAATATATTCCAATAGAAATAAAATAAAAATAACAACAAATTCAACCATCAATTATCCAAAATAATATAACTACATCATTGGACTTCAAATAAATAAACTCAAGTTCCAAAACCAACAATATTGCCCAAAATCTTTAGTCATCATCTTCATCAATGAGGTAATTCCTTTGTTGCCTTAAAATATGATTTACTTCACCATCATTAGAGCTTGAACTCATGCCATCAAATTTTGACAAATCAACTTGATCATTGGTCATATATGTGTCATCGTCATCACCTAAACGAATAACTATATAATATGAGCAAGATAATAAGAAAATTATATATTAACACAATTTGTGAACAAATATTAGATAATCAAGTGTATAAATAACCTCTAGGCGGATGCAAGTTTTCCTTATCTCATCCTTAACCATTTCTTCCAACTCATCACAATCAAGTTCTCCACTTGGCTCCTTCTGAATTACCCAAAAATCCACTTTATCAATGCATTCATAATCAATATGATCATATGACCTTTTCTTTGTTTATCACTACAAATACCATAACATTTGAAATATAATTTTTAGTTAGGAATAGGAAGTGCTAAATAATTGATAATATGAACAATTACTAAAGATATAAAAACTAAATAAAGACAAAATAAAAGTAAATTATTAATTCTTACCGATGTTGCAAGCGCAAATTATAATGAAAAAAGACAAGATCATTTAATCTTTGATGCCCGAACCTATTCCTCTTCTTAGTATGGATGTGTTCAAATACACTTCAATTACACTCACATCTAGAAGAATATGAGGTTTGGCTCAATATCCTAATAGAAATTTTCTGCAAATTTGGTGCATCACTACCAAATATCCTCCACCATTCATCTTTTAAAACAACTATATACCATGCACACAAATAAGATTAAAATCACATCATATTAAAAAATATATATTAATGATCAAATAAGAAATATAAAATACATACCAGGTCGAGTAGTTTTTGCATTATTTATTGCTAATTTTTTCCAAAACTATTTCTACGCTCTCAAAACATACTAATTTTATCCAACACATTATATACTCCAGGACAAAGTTTCTCAATGACATCAAGTAAACCATTCATAGCCTCGGCACTTTGAGAAGAGCTCTCTGGACCATACTGAAATGCAGGTTCAAGTAAAATGCAGCTGCATTGAGACATTTGCGCAACATATTATCCCATTTATGATTGATAATATTGATATAAGTGTTGTACAAATGCTCTTTATTTTTAAATAATTCCTTGAGGCCCTTTATTGCGTTCCACATCCCTTCATAAAGATAGCCTAACGAAGGCTTCTCATCAGAATCACACATGCTCAATAACCTCATTAGTAGACGTATAATCTTCACAATAATTAAGCAATTGTTCCAAAATGTACTATATAGAACAATTTGCTTAACCTCTTTGCCCTCTTCAGTTTTCAAAAACTTTTTGAACCCTGCACTTACAACCATAGCTTACAAATGTTTTTTATGATCATAAAGACTCTTTAATGCTATAAGTGTTGTGCCAAAATGAATATCCCCTAGATGAATAATTTCGGTCCGTCTAACTCGTTTCCTCAACCATGCATGAGGCCACTTATGATTGTACACAAAAAATGTGATCCTTGAAGAAAGAACTACCAAAATTTTCACTAAAGTCAAATCTCCAATATCCTTCATTATCAAATTTATACAATGAACAGAACATGGAGACCAATAAATAGAAGGATATTTATTAGAGAGCAATTTTCCAGCTTTCTTTAGTTATTTGCATTACCAGTGACCATATAACAACATTGTAAACACCACCATCTCAACTATTTCAGAAAAAAGATTGCTCAGAGTTTCTACATCACTTTCAATATCTGAAACACCCACAGATTTAATAAATGAGATCCCATATGGAAACTAAACCAAGAAATTTATCAATGACCTATGACTTTGATAAGTCCAATCATCACCCATAATTGTGCAACCAGTTTCAACCCATTTAGATCGAAGAGCATCAATAGTCAACTGATATTGAGTTTTTGCTTTTTTAAGTAAAGGAACTCTTAAAGCATGATAAGAAAGACTAGTGTATCCATGCCCCATTGTTGCCATCCTACTTATCATAGTTGAAAATATGGTGAATTCACAACATTGATTGGGATACAACAATCATAAACCCACAAAGCAATAGCCATATCAGTGTTATGCCATCTTTCTTTACTTTGCAATTTTCCTTGTATACTAGGTTGAGATAAATCAATACCACCACCAACTTTCATGTAACTTTCAATGTGAGCTGTTTTTTTTCCTTTTATTACTACCCCTTGCATTTTGTTTACTAGTTAGATTTGGAATTTCTTCAAAATCACCTGCAACATCATCATATAAATCCCACTTAGATGCATCTTTCTCTTTTTTATTATGTGAAATTTCAATTAGTTCTCCTTTTATTTGAAAATTAACATCCACAAGAACTGTGAGACAAGTTTTTACATTACCAGTAATGCAAACAAGATGCTTCATCCGATTGATCCCTCCATCACTGATTGCTTGATTACAATATAAACATTTGAAAGTTCGAGTCTTACCACTTGAAGGTACCTCATAGCAATGCTTCCATGCTATGTCATTCCTTTGACAAGGATTTTGACCACAACTTCTAGATTGTTCTACTGATTGTGATTGGTCTAATGGCGTAGGTAGTGCAGAGGAAGTGGCATTTTCCATGTCCAACAATTTCAAGAAAAGAAACTTTTAGTACAAAAATAAATTAGATCAACTAGAAGATGTTAAAGTACAATTGGGATAATTAAAATAAAAATAGTAATTGCTTATCACCCCCCATAAAATACTTTTTTCAAGACTTTAATGATTCATTTCAATAATTCATGATTAACTCAAATGTAGATACTAAAATTTTTAATTTTCTTATTCTAGATTGCACTTGAATATTGTTTTAATAATTATAATAAAATTAAAAACCCATCAATTGTTAAAGGAAATTAACATTATTAGCCAAAATCAACTACCATTAACTTTGACTAGTTAATACTTTTAATGATTCACTTCATGATTGAATCAATATAAATACTAACATTTTTAAAAAAATTTATCCTATATTTTTCCATGTTAACATTTTTCAACCATAAGTATTAAAATTTCTAGAAACTAAATAAAGCTTTACAAGCATATTGCCTACTGTTAAGTGCATTTTGCCTAATGTCTCATCTCATAATTGCAAGGATAGTTGTGGGACATTTTTCATTTGGGTTTGTAGAAAGAAAAACACAAAACATAATTTTAGGGCACCAAAATTAATTGGATTAAATTTTAATTATCAAGCTCAACATGGATGAACCAAAACTACCCAAACATACCTCCGATAGTCCTTCACAAAGCATAGTGGGCATTGAGAAAGCTTTTTATTATTAATATAATTATTTAATATAAAATAGTGTAGAAATTAAAAATAAATAAAATGGACATTCTTGGATGGAACAAACTTACCATTTTAATGTTTTGTTGTTGAAGTCTTGAAGAGGATGGATATGGAGTGGAGATCTTGTATTTTTTCCTCTTCAAAGTAAAGAAATGGGAGAGTTGCGGACTTGTAGCAAACAAAAGTGGCAGCCGAGAGCAATGGTATAGAGGAAGAAAGATTAAAAAAAAAAAAAAAGATAGGATCCACAAATTGATTTGAAAAATGTGAGAGAAATTAAAACCCTAGTCACTAGCTAGTCAAGTCAACTTTTGCCTTTTGGTGTATTAAATTATTAACCCTTTTTTTGGATTGTGAACCACTGAACCAGTTAGTGTCATCAAAAAAAAGGTAGTGAACCGGTCAATAATCAATTGAACCAGTACTAGTTTAACCAATTTTTTATCGATTTTGACCAGTTCACATTCGATTAGTTTATGAGCGGTTTTTTGGTGTGATTCGGACCGGACTAACCACTGATCACCAGTCGGACTGGTCGAACTAGCCAATTCGGTCCGATTTTTAAAACATTGTCTTGTGATGAAACTATAAGAGGTTGGTCCTTCATATTCCCATTCTTTGCCTGATCAAAAACTAATGTAATATAAATATAAAACTTGTCAACTCAAATCTTATAGAATGAAGACCTTATACCTTGCATTTTCTTTTTCCTTGTGTTTCTGCAACTTTCCTCCTAACCTATGAACATAAATGAAATCATAAATATTACTAACATAAATGAAATGAAACCCACTAACATAAGTGAAATGAAATATACAAATACCTCAAGCTTCTTCCTAGCAACAATTGCAATTGATCCAAGTTTAAACTCTTCAATATTTAGCCTTATATGTTGATCATCATTGACATTCCTAACCTAAAAACTAGTAAGAAACCTAGCTTAAACAAGTTCAAAAGATGAAATAAAGTGAAAACAAGGTCAAAAGATTTAACCAGCGTACTTTTTTCCTCTTTGTATTGGATGAGCTTGGTCCTTCATCCTGGCCTTTACCAAGCAACTTGAGTAGACAGGTTTTGGTGTTGTGGCCATCCTCCTTATAGTAGCCACGCTTCACTGATGTCTGCCTCCTCTTCAATTTTGTAGTCTGATCTTCTATTGCCCTACCCCTTTCTCTTTTTTTAGTTTTGATAAGTTTATCAACATCCTTTCTTCTAGCTCTTGCAGGTGTTCCTTTTTTCTTTCCAAAATTTGGTGGAAGATGGAGTGTGTAGAGTGTTTCTCCCTACAACTCTTGGCTATTGATCCCCATTATAGCATTTTCATACACTCTTTTGTAACAGTCCACAAAATAACATTGATCCACAAAATCAAAAGGATCTTGTCTCATAATGCGGGATATCACTATAAGTAGGAAAGCATAGAAATCCTATCAATTTCCACTTTCTACAGCCGCAAGTCTAATGCTCCAAATCAACACAATATTACCCCCATAGATGTGTGTAATTTGGTAATGTGCATCATATGACTTTCTAGGGATACAATATGCTATATTCTTAATGTGCTCATCAATCATTTTAGTGACGAAAGGGAAAATTGATCTCTTTCAACTCTTGGCAGCCTTATCCCTATTTTCTGCAATCTACTCATTGGATTTCCTCTAATCCATTCTAACATGGTAATGATAGGTTTTTCTCTAGAGTACAAAATAGAGCTATCGAATGACTCACAAAAATTATTCAAGACTATGTCATATTTTGAAACTGTAGTGAAGTGAGACTTGCTCCACTATGAGGGTAGCTTATCATTGAACCAATTTGTTGTAGCTTGGTCAATGTTAGCCATGTCCCTCATTGCTTGCTTGAACTGATCCACAATGGTACATTTAGCAACTTTCCATTATGCATCTTTAAATTGCAACGCCCTAAAACTTGTATCACTGAAATTCTCCCACAAGTGTCTAACACAAAATTTGTATTCTGGAGTAGGAAACACTTCTTTAAAAGCCTAAATGAGGCTCTTTTGTTTATCAAACATGAAAGTGTACTCATATGGGCTCACGATGTTTAGAACTTGCTTCAGAAGCGTAAGAAACCAAATCCAGGTGTCCCCAACCTCCCTAGAAACAACAACATGAGCTACTTGAAATAGTTTGTTGTTAAGATTAATACCAACAGCAGTATGAAGAACCCTCTTATAAGGACCACTAAGATGACATCTATCTACTCCTATTATCCTCATTCACCCTGCCAGAAATCCTCTTTTTAAAGCCCCAAAGCAACAGTAGAAATGGATGGATTTATTTGAACTAGAGTTATCATTAATTCCTAATATGACTATGGAGCTTGGATTTGTTCTCCTAAGTTCTGCCATATAATACCACAATTTCGAATACTGTAATTTAGGGTCTCTTTCAATCATTTCAACTGTTTTTCTTTTTGCTCTGTAAGCTTGATGAACTAAAACCCTACATCTTACCTCTTCCATGGCTTCCAGCCCAAAAACTTTTTGTTGATCTCATAAGGTCAGTTTTTAATTTATTCAAAAAGTCTCTCAGCCAGATAACTTGAGCTTACACTGCTAACCTCATATGTCGGCTTACAACTGTGTTCAAGGTTAAAAGTTTGAAGCTAAAAGGTTGATTCATCTTTTACCCTTTATGCATGAATCTTCCATAGGCACCATTCCTTATCACACTTTGCATATATTCTCTCCTTATCATTTTTCTATATTTTTGAACTTTTCATGCTTTGGACAACTTCAGCATGAGTGGCTTTCCTAAATTTAGTTTTATCTTTAAACTACATACCTAATTCAAACATTGGAGCAAATGGTTTTCTTGCAATAAAAACAAGTGCAACAGCTTTTTCACACTCTCCATCAGATTCAATACCATACTATCCCAATTAATATCATCTTCTATTTCACTATCAGTAAAACCATCACCCTCATTGTGTTGACCACTACCCTACTCACCTCTATTCATAGCCCCACCCTCTTCATTTCCAACTCACTCCTCATCAAGGTCAACATTTTCTTCAAACAATAAGTCATCTAAATCCTCACTATTGCTACCATTCTCACTATTACACTCATTGTCATCGTTCAATTCATCAACTATGTCATCACCCCCTGCTAATTAGATTGTTCTAGATTATGTTTGGTAAAAAATCCGTAAAGTCCCTAATGGAGCATTATTATCAGAGGTTAAGTTAACTACAGGTTCATTTTCTTCGTTCTCATTTTCATTTTCTTCACTGTCATTTTCATTTTCTTCATTCTCATTTCCTTCAATCTCATTTTCTTCAATTCCTAAGTTAAAACTATCCTCACTATTTTCAGCATTTTCACGTTCATCCACTATGTTTGATTTACTGGCTTGAGTATCATTAGCAGCATTTTCCAATTCAGTATTCCCAATTTCTTCATTTTTATCATTATTTATCTCTACCACAATAGCATTAATATAAATGCCAACCTCTCTATCCCTAAATTTCACATGATCTATACAAATTTTTTTGTATTCTTGTTCATTTCTCACAAGGTTAAAACCATTGTTCATTTTGGTGCAATATTGCCTAGGTTGCTGCCCAATCAAACTCCTAGTGAATGCACCAAGGTTTTTTATGTTCATTTCTTTAGTTGACACATAGTCAAACTTTGACACTCTACCCCCAACATACTTTGCCACAAGAACAAGAACAAACTCCTCTCCATAATAAATAGCAATAGTAACTAAACTTATCTTTAGATCTTTACATTACATGCCAAAAAAAAAAATGAAACCATGGAACCAAAAACAAGTACATATAAAGGAAGGGACAACAGCTACATATATTCCCTCACCCCAACGCAATAACCCCAAGGAACATATAACCCCACATGCAATAAACAAATACAAAAAAATGGCTTTTAGTGCATACAAGGGACCACTTTGTTGGACAAAAATAACTTTATTAAAATAGAAATAAAACCATTTAATGATATATTTATAGCTGAGATTTTCAACTTTTATTATCCTACTAAAATAGAAATAAAACCATGTAAACTAATTCAACTACCAATCAACTAACAAAATAACTAAGTAATAAGCTAAGTTGGATGTGACCATCATATGTGTCTTCTGTACATGCCCCCCCCTCAAGTTGGAGATTGGTGAGCATCTGCCAACCTTAACTCAGACAGTAAGTGTTCAAATTGTGGTGCAGCTAGTGATTTGGTGAACAAGTCGGCCAATTGTTCTCTGCTGGAAATGTATCATGTGTCAATGAATCCCTTTTTCAATTGATTGCGGACTAGGTGACCATATATCTCCAGATGCTTTGTACGCTCATGAAAAATGGGGTTGGCAATGATGTGCATTCCGACCTTGCTATCACAGTGAAGAGGAATAGGTAGACCGACTGAAACTTCAAAATCACTTAATATGTAAGACAACTATTGTAAGTCACATACGATTGATGTCATACTACAACACTCCGCTGCTACAAAGGACCTGGAAATTGTGCTTTGGTTCTTAGCTTTCCAAGATATCAGTGATGATCCTAGAGTACGTAGAAACCAGTAAGGGACTTTCTGGAATCGCAACAAGCAACCCAGTGTACATCATAATATGTCTATAGTCATGGATTACTTTGTGATGCAAAGAATAACCCTTTGGACAGAAGCCCTTTGAGATACCTCAATACATGTACAGAGCAACTTAATGAGACATTGAGACTGACATGGTGCATTCACAAATTGACTTAGCTGCTAGACAACATGGGTAACATCAGGTCAAGTCAGGTTGAGATACAACAACCTCTTCATCAATCTCCTATATTTTTCTAGTTTGGGAAGCAACGTACCACCATTTATGCTGAGTGTTTGGCCCATGGGTAGTGGAGTTTTAGCTAGTTTTGCTCCTAGCAACCCAATGTCTTTAAGAATATTCAGTGTATATTTCCTCTGTTTTAAAAACATCCCTTTTCTTGTTCTGGCAATCTCCATTCCCAGAAAATATTTAACTTGTCCTAAGTCGTTAATAGTGAACTTCTTATCAAGGAATTTCTTTTTGGCCATTATGTCTTCTTCACTCTCTCATGTGATCAAAACATCATCAACATACACTACCAAAAATTGAGAAAATCCTCCTATTGTCATGATGAAAAGACAATGATCGTATGGTGACTATCTAAAGCCAAACTTCAATAGCTGCACACTAAGTTCATGGTTCCATTCTCTGGAGGCCTATTTCAGGTCATACAATAACATGACCAACTTGCAAATTTGCCCTTGTCTAACCTTGGCATAACCCTTTGGTAGATGCATATAGATATTTCTTCAGGAAATTAACTATGTAAATATATAGTATTAATGTCTAGCTGTTGTATGGGGAAAGGAATCAAAGTAGTCTACCCCAGCTACTTGGCTATACCCTTTAGCTACTAATCTTACCTTAAACCTGTCCACAGTCCCATTAGGTTTATACTTTATCTTATAAACCCACCTTGAGCCTATTGCTTTCTTTCTTACAAGTAGGTCAATCAACTCCCAAGTGTTACTTCTCTCTAGAGCTTCCAATTCACTCGCCATTGCCTCTACCCACCTAGGATCAATGTTATCCTGTTTATAAAAGCCTGGTTTCTAAATCACTTGGCACATTGGCCAGGAATTCTACATATTGTTTATATAACTTTGGTGAGGTGTAATAAGGATATGTCTATATAGGATATGTCTATATAGGATATGTTTTCTTTGGATTTCTGATGGTAGGTTGGTTGTAACTTGCAGTAGAAGAGGCCTCTTAGACTGTATTGAACGTATGCAGTAGAAGAGGCCTCTTAGACAGCCAAGCTTAAGCTTGCTAGATTTGGGCTCGGCTCAACTTGTTTAAACTCCTAGCCATCCACTGTAGTCATGAAGTAGTAAACCACATTCGATAATGCTTGATGTATGCCCCCAGAGATTAATGTGCAGCACTTGTCTAATTTATCTATTTTTATGAGGTAAGTCTCTGTTGCTTGGCAAGCGCACAAGTGTCACAAGGAAGAATTAACATAATATGACTTTTATTGATGGAACTCATGTGAGACATGACAATAGAGGAAGCATCCAAGTCTCTTATGCCAAAGCAATACACAATTACTTAGCTCCTTTGTAGTATCACAAAGAGTGTTAAAATTATTACTTCTAAGATAAGAGACATTGAAGTTACATTTGGAGGAAGGGAAGGACATTTCAGTGAAATGAGATAATACACTGGAATTGAAACAACTGAAGTTAAGCACATACAATCTTCCACTTATTTTTCCAATAGCGAAGACCTCTTCAGTCTATAGGTCTTTTAGTAAACAATACAATACATTGAGTAGAATGTGAATTTGAACATGGGGTTTTCTAGCTACTTATTGACTAACAACAAACTATACTGGAACTATGGTGTGTATATGATATTTTTAGGGTGAATTTATTTGATAAATGTATGCTTCCTATTTTCTGGATTGTTTTAACTAATCCATTTGGCAAGTAGACAGGTATATGGTTTTTCACAAGTTTTGGTTCTTTTAGAAGGTTTAGTTTATAGCACATATGACTCAAGGTCCCCATGTCTATAATCCAACTTTTAAGCTCTAACAAATATAGCATACTAAAGGTTAAATGGTGAAGATTCGTACCTGCAAAGTCATGAAAATGTGCCATCTTTGCTGAAGCTCCTTCAACACCTTTTTCCCTTTATAATCCTATTGACCTCGCTCTGTATGAGGTCTTGGATCCTATTGTTTCATTCATCTAATAGCTTGTTTTCCTTACAAGAATCACTCCTAAATCCTTCATCTACCAGATTAACCATCTACCTAGGACTGGACTTAGCTCTAGTCTCCATAAGTTCTTTATATCAATCTATACAACTTCAAACATATCTCTTTTGTATGTCCACTGTAATTATAATACGTGTAATACAGGTTTAACTTATCAATTCTTTATGTCCCAATCTTCCTTTCTTAAATCCTTGAGTCTCGCCACTGAACTTCTTAGGCCACTGATTCCCAGGCAGCATTGCCACATTATCCATCATTTCACTAAGTACAGTCTGAAATTTCCTTTGCTTTTCAACTCTCAATATCATAAAGTACACATTATTTATGGTTGAAAATGGCTCCATCACAAGTATTTGATTTTTGATATGGTCATATCCATCATTCAGTCCCATGAGAAACTGCACCAACCTGCTTGAGTCATTGTAATCGGACACCTATTTGGCCACTCCACAGTTGCATTGTGGAATCGAAAGCAAACATTGCAATTCATCCCATAACTTTTTCAATCCAGTGTAGTATTGCACTATTGATTGATTTCCTTGAGAAATTAAATTAATTTCTCTCTGTAATTGGTATAAAAGAAGGCCATCGTACTCACTGAACCTCTCTTCCAGCTCCTACCATAATTCCCTCGTCATGGTAGTGAAAAGGAAGGCATCTACTATCTCCTTAGAAAATGAATTTAGAATCTATGATTGCACCAAGCAATCCATCCTACTCCATTATTTGAATTCTTTCGATTCCTCATCCGGCATAGGGCACCTACCATTGATGAAGCCTAACTTAACCTTTACTCCCAATGCAATCTTCATGGCTCGACTCCACGCTAGGTAGTTGTTTCTGCTCAATGGAGTTGACACAAGGATCATACCTAGGTGATTGCAGGACTAGAGATACAATGGATTTTTGTCCCCAACTCCATCTTGATTGTCGTTCAAGTTTCAAATGCCTCCGAATCCATTTCTTCTCACACCTTCCATTGGTGAAAATTTCTTCCTTCTGATGAGCTATCAATTTGTGATGAAGAGTGATCTACCTTTGATTCACTTCCTCAGGATCGGTATTGCTTTGATACCATGTGAATTTTTAAGGTTAGCTCGCAGCAAATTTTTTAGAGAAGATAAGTGAGACCTATCTTGATTTTAGAGAAAATTAATATGCCTCAATCTATTATCTGTAAAAGAGTCAAGATGTAACGCATTTAATGATATACTTATAATTGAGATTTTCAGCTTTTATTAACCTACTAAACTAGAAATAAAATTGTCTAAACTAATTCAGCTGCTAATCAACTAACTAAATATCTAATTAACTAATAAGCTGAGTTGGACACTAACTATCACACATGTCTTCTCTACAGGGGAAGATGAAAAGAGTTGTGATTGAGTGAACCTGGCATAAATTTTCAATTTGCATATAATGCTAAGTGGTGAATAAATTCTTTCGTATAAAATTTGAGATTCAAATTGACAAATTTCGTTATGGATGTAAGGTGTGAAAACTGGAAAAAAAAATTACAATCAACAAAAATTAATAATTTATTATATAAAATTTGAAGTTTGAACTTAATAATTTTTTAACAGATGTACACTGTGTAAATTTAAAAAAAAAATGAAACTACGTGTACATTAAAAAAATAATCATTTTTTCTTTAATATACGTATATTGATTATTTGAGTTTAAACTCAAATCTCACTCATATTTGAGTGGTCAATTTATCTAGTAAAACTGTCCTTACAATTATGTGTGTGAAGTTTAGGATTCAAAACTCTTGATATACGTATATGTAAATTTTAAAAAAAAAGTTACATGTAAATTTAAAAGCAATGCCAATTATTATTTTAAAAAGGAAAAAAATAAAATAAATAAAAGAAAAGAAAAGGAAAGGAAACATAACACACGGCAATATAAATAAGGACTTTTTTTGGGTAAGAGTTGTAAATTCGGTATTGTTATTTGCACTCCAAAGTTTGTTATTGACACTCCACTTGATTTTTAGTTGTAAGGATTGACCATTATATACCTTTTATTTTCAAGATATTATTTAATTTAAATTTCTGGACAATGATGCCCTTAGTTACTATTCTTTGTCTTATTAAATATAATATTAATTTATTTCTAGCCTTGATTCATTCCATGTCAAACTTGATAGAGCACATAAAAATGAATAGATTATCCCATCTCTAAATTCAATCATCTCACTGAAGACATAGCTATGAACTTCAATAGGAAAACAATAACATTACTACAAAATAGTATATTTTCACAACCCAAATGTGGGTCTTGTTTTACTTCATAAATATTGTTATATAAAATTATTTCAATCAAAAAAGTGAAATAAAGAAGAAAATAGCACTACACCTTGTTATTTAGACCTACCAAAAAATCACTCATACTGCGGGTACCCAAAAGAATACTGGTAATTTTACCCACCGCTTAACTACCTGCCACTTTTTTACCCAATCCATGGGTACATACGGGTAACCAATGAACAACCATATATATTGTTGGTGGAGGCATATGCTAAACTAAAGAACCGAGCCATATCAAATAAGCGAATTGAATCGGAGCAACTGGCAAAGAACAATAGGAATGTAGCAGTTGGCTGAGCCGTAGAAATAATGTCAGCGAGGTGGCATTGGACAAACGGCTGAGCCAAATTGAATAAACTAAAGTTGCCTTGTAGTCGAGGGAAGAAAGAGTGTGGCGTAATGAAGATACAGCCGAGCTGTAGCTCGACCCGTGTCCACCACTCTGGACCGAGCTAAGATCAAAGCCCTTTAAGTACAGAAATCTCATTCCCATGACCGAAAAAAGAAAAAAATAAGGCTACACGTGTCTTCATTTTATTAATTCAGTTGTATTAAAATAATTAGTTACTTAGTGGGCAGTTATGATTTCAGATAGTGGGATCTTTGGTCATATAAAAGACTTTGTTGAAAAATGTAAGAGAGATGATGATACACCTAAGAAATAAAAGTGTTCTTGTTTTTGTTTAATTAGTGTTCTGAAAAAGTATTTTTTGGCATCAATTTGGCGTCGTCTGTGGGAAAAGATTAAGAGTTAGAGCGTGAGGAAATGAGTAACTTTGGAGATAACATGGAGATAGGTAATTTGCTGGCAACGCAGAATTAGCCGTAACCATGGCTATCGTAGTTCCACCCTCAGCAGCTGCGGCACCAACCACTTTGATAAAAGGGAGAACCATTTCAATTCCTACAATGGTGGGGCAGAAGACCACTGAACAATTAGCCAACTTTTTGTGGTCAACGTTTGGTGTTATTACCACTACTCAGTCCATCGGGGTAACGTCTGTTGCGCCTCTCACGATGCCGTCGAATCCCCTGATCATTCCTTTTCTACTGGGAATGGCACCCCCATCCCTCCAACTTCTATGCTGGTGCCTTTTCCCCTTGCCCTCATTTTAGCTAACCTGGCACCTCCTCCCAGGTTGGTAACTGTGCCGATGATACACGTATCTGTAGGTAGAACCTTGCTTCATGCCCTGTGGCCACACCGGCCTCTAGAACAGTTGCACAAGGCATGGTGGTAGCTGCACCATTACTCCCTAATAATATAGATTATTCATGGTAGGAGGACAAGAACCAACGGTAGTGCCCATGAAAGGTTTACTGGATGAACCAACAAAGTTAGGAGCCACTCGTGGCTTGCTCAAGGAGACGGGGATGAAAATCCCCACTCAATTGGCAGGTAACTCTGAGGTGGCAGCAGAAAGTCAGGTGTTGGTACGATGCAGTCGTTATAAAGAGAAGCAAAAGCACCAGACAAACTTAGTTTCAGAAATAGAGGAAATGAGGAGAGAGTTAAAGGAGATAAAGAGAAAAATGAGAGGAAAGGTTAGGGAAGATGTCAAGGCTTCACTATTTATCGAGGCTATCTTGCATGACCCCTTCCCAAAAAACCATAAATATTTTGCTATGTCCAAATACATTAGTACAACTGACCCTGCTGATCATCTCTGTGAATTCAAGAATTTAGCTTTGTTGTATTAATTCTCGAATGGAATAAAGTGTTAGACTTTTCTAACTACTTTGGAAGGAGCCGCCCAGAGGTTGTTTTGACAATTACCTTCTTTGTCCATTCATACATTTGGGGATTTCACTAGAAAGTTCTTGCATCAATTCACCAACAACAAACAATACAGGCACAATGCTCAGAGCCTGCTCTCATTTCGGTAGGGAGAGAATGAAACTCTTAGAAGCTTTATTAGGCAGTTTACTACGACTACTCTGGAGATGCCATCAGCCACTCCTTAGTTGTTAGGCAGTACCTTTGCTCAAAGGCTCCATCTTAGTCCTTTCTTCAGATCTTTGAGTAGAAGACCAACGAACAATTATGATGAGCTCCTACAACAAGCAGAAAAGTATATTCACGAAGAAGAAGACTTTGAAGTGAAAGAAAAGAAGTTGAAGAAGAAAAAAAAAGAAGATGAAGGATCCTACCAATAAGAAACCTAAGCAAGAGGAAAGATTCAGAGCAGCACCTGTACGGCAGATGAAAGCTCCACCAATGGGTCCCAAGTTTGATTATTATACTTCTGTTAAACTACTAAAAGAGCAAGTTATGCAGGCTATTGAGCATCTCAACCTATTGCAGTAGCCTCACACCCACAGGGATCCACCAAGGCGCCCTATGTCAAATAGATTTTATCGTTTCCACAATGAATATGGACATGTAACTGAGTGTGATCATCTTTGAAATAAGTTAGAGCAATTGGTCTGGATGGGTAATTTAGTGAATTTGTGGAGATGCTTGAGACGGTTGATAGGTATAGGCACACAAGACACGCTAATCTGGATGGACAGCAGCGAGTGTATCAGTCTGATAGGGAGAAAAACACCAGAAATAGGATGGTCAATTGGGTGATTCACATTATCTCTGGAGGACTAGCAAAAAGGGATACCCATCAAGCCATGAGGGCGAGACCCAAAGCTGCGACACATAGAAAAATAGAGGTTGCAGCTGTTTCTAGTAATAACGACACTCATATTATTCATTTCGGACTGGATGACCTGAAAGCTCTGCATCTACCTCACTAGGTACTTTGGTTATCACTGCCATGATTACCAATTTTAAGGTGGCTCGTGTTTTCATTGACTGTGGCGACTCGACTGACATTTTATTCTATGATGCTTTTCAGCAAATGGATTTGGATAACACAATGCTAGAGCTAGTGGAAACATCATTGTTTGGATTTTTTGGAAAGGCAGTCAAACTAAGGGGGCGTATCTCTTTACCTGTCTCTTTGGGAACTGGGATACATCGGAAGACCTATATGGTAAATTTTTTTATAATTGGCATTCCTTCTGCATATAATGTGATTTTTAAGAGGCTTATGTTGCACCTCTTCCAGGCGGTTGCTTCCCTGTACCATATGAAATTGAAGTATGTAGTGAGGAAATGGTAAGGGAAGTAGTGGGGGATCAGTATACATCCAGGAAGTGTTATGTCGATGTAGTAAGGAATGGGTGTCATAAAGACGACAGTGCAGTGTACAAACAGAGGCAGAATGGTTCAAGTATGCCCCAGTTGGTAGAGAGATAGCAAAAGCTTGAACCAGATGGAGAGCTCTTATCCATAGAATTAGTGCTAGGAGATCTTAGTTAGATCATGCAGATAGAGTCTCACCTCGGGACAGATTTAAAGGTAGGGCTTATTACTGTATTAAGGAAATATGTGGATATTTTTGCTTTCTCTGTTAAGGATCTTATAGGAATAGATCCAAGCATAGCCGAGCATAGACTCAATGTTGACTCTGTTGTCAAGCCGGTTAAGCAGAAGAGGAGATACTTTAGCCTAGAAAAGGACAGCATTATTTAGCAGGAAATGGAGAAGTTATTCGACGATGGTCGTATTGTGGAAATTCAATTCCCTCCAACATAGTGTTGGTACTGAAACATGCACACAAATTGAGAGTTTATATAGAATTCAGGGACTTGAACAAGGCTTGTCCTAAAGACTTTTATCTTCTGCCTATGATTGACTTGTTAGTAGATTCCACTTCTGGATGTGAGCTACTTAGCATGATGGACGCTTCGCAAGGATATCATCAAATTCCTCTAGGCTTGGAGGACCGCAAGCGGGTGAGTTTCATTACTTTTCAAAGAACTTACTATTACTTAGTCATGCCTTTTGATCTTAAGAATGCAGGGGCCACATATCAGAGGCTAGTAGATCGCATGTTTAAACATCAAATCAACCAAAATGTAGAGGTGTATGTCGATGATATGCTAGGAAGAGTGTGAGCCAAGCTAATCATGTGGAAGACCTGAAGAAGACTTTTAAAACCTTGCGTCAATACGAGATGAAACTCAACCTAAAGAAATGTGCTTTTGGAGTTAAGGGAGGAAAGTTTCTGGGTTATCTGGTGACAGAAATGGGGATAGAGGCAAATCCAAAAAAATTCCATGCAATAATGGAAATTAGCCCACCTAAAAATTTTAACGAGGTGCAGAGGTTAGCAGGATGAATAGCAGCTCTGAGCAGGTTTATATCTCGCTCTACAAATAGAAGCCTTCCCTTTTTTGGGATATTATGAAAGGCGAAGAAGTTCGAGTAGGGAGAAATAGCACGGCACGCTTTTGACGAGTTGAAATCCTACCTGGCCGAACTTCCCTTGCTGATGAAACCTGCACAAAGAGAGATCCTCTTTTTGTATTTGGCTGCAGCTGGGCAGGCGATTAGCTCGGTACTAGTTAAGGAGGACAGGTCTAGCCAGAAACCAGTGTATGTTGACGAATCATCAGGGCACAATGGCAACGGAGCTGGTATCATTGTTATTAATCCAGAATGGGAAGAGATGGAGTTGGTAGTGAAATTTTGCTTCAGGGCTTCAAATAATGAAGTGGAATATAAAGCTATGATCTTGGGAATCAAGATTGCTATGCATAGTGGAGCTAGGCGTGTCCAGTTGTTCACTAATTCACAATTGGTAGTAAAGCAAATCGAGGGACAATATGAGGCCAAGGATCTAAGAATGGTAAGATATCTTCAGTTGGTTGATGAGCTAAGGCAGCAGCCAGTCAAGCTACATGTGAACCAAATCCCTCGTGAAGAAAACAAAAAAGCTGATTGCCTGGCAAAGATTGCTAACCCCTTGGCTGAATGTGGTACCTGGTAGATTACTATCCAAGAGTTGGATAAAGAAAGTCTTGAGGCAGAGGTTCTTACCTTGGAAGAGGGTCAAGATTGGTGAACACCCATCCTGCAATACTTGCAAAAGGATTATCCAGCAGTTGATCACAAACTGCGTGTACGAGCTGCTCATTTCACTATCATAAATGGTTTGCTAAATGAGAGAGGTTTTTCTCAACCATTATTGTGATTTTGTCTCCTTATGAGGAGGACTATATCCTAAGAGAGATACACGAAGGGTACTATGGAAATCATTTGAGAGGAATAGCCTTAGCCTCAAAGGCTATCCGAGCTAGATACTTATGGCCTACTGGCCGAGCCGATGCAGGAGAATTAGTGATGAAATGTGACAAGTACCAGAGGTATGCTCAAGTTAGCCGAGTACCGGCTAAGCTAATGCACACTATGAGTTCACCATTTCCCTTCACAAAATGAGGAATAGATATTGTGGGTCCTTTCCCAGTGGCAGCTAGTTAGAGAAAGTTTTTATTAGTCGATGTAGACTATTTCAGCAAATAGGTTGAAGTAGAGCTATTAGCCAGAATAAATGAAAAAAAAGTGCTCAAGTTTCTATGGAAAAGTATTCCAAGGGAATTGACCTCAGACAATGGAAGGCAGTTTCAAGAAGCTAAAGCACAAACATGGTGTAAGGAGATAAAAATAACACAGCATTTCAGTGCGGTAGCTCATCCACAAACTAATAGACAGACCGAAATTACTAACTGAGATCTGCTGAAGAGTTTGAAGAAAAGGTTGGATCATATAGGTGGTAGATAGGCCGATGAACTTCCTAATGTGTTGCAGGCACATTGGACTACCCCAAATGAGGCTACTGGTGGAACACCATTCAATATGGTTTATGGCGTGGACACTCTAATCCCAATAGAAATTGGGATAGAGTCTCATCAAGTGTTGTCATATGATCTTGACAAAAATAACGAGCTACTCAAAGCCCCCTTGGATTTGATAGGTGAAAATAAGGAAAGTGCCAACCTCAAGATGGCCAAGTATAAGCAAAGGATGCAAACCACTTTCAACAGAAGGATTAAACTTCGCAGTTTCCAAGTGGGAGATCTCGTGCTAAAGAGAGCTGATGCATTGAGAAATATGGGGAAGTTGGGACCTTATAAGGTAGTCAGAGTGTTGATGGGAGGAACGTACGATCTAGAGACTCTGGAGGGAAAGAAAATAGCTCGGATGTGGAATGTGCAGAACCTCATACGCTTTTACACATAATTTGGTTTTGTTTTGCTTGATTGAAATTTCCATTTTTAGTTTTTGTTAAGATTGTCATCTATTTCATTTACTTGTTCAGCTTTGTTGAAGACGTCTTATGATAGCCTCATTTGATTTTTTTTTTTTTTTTGTAAGTTGCTTTCAATACGAAGTTCTTCCTTCAAGACAGATGCCATCAGCTTAGATGAGCTAAAAGGACAAATGTCCAAGTAAAATCAGCTCAGAAGAGCTAACTGGAAAAAAAAGATGAATGTCTAGGTGAAATTAGATCGAATGAGCTAAAAGGATGAATGTCCAAGTGAAATCAGCTCGGATGAGTTAACTGGCGAAAAGGATGAATGTCATTTCACTCGAATAAGCTAACTGGAAAAAAGGATGGATGTCCAAGTCGAATTAGCTGGGACGAGCTAACAGGACGAATGTCCAAGTGAAATCAGCTTGGATGAGCTAACTTGCCAAAAAAAAAGGAAAGGAACAAACATCCAAGTAAAATTAGCTCGGATGAGCTGACTTGAAAAGGAGCACTGGCCCAAGTAAAATCAGCTTGAATGAGCTAGCTTACAACAAGGACGAATGTCCAATAGAAATCAGCTCGAATAAGCTAACACAGGCAATTATTCTTTAACTCGGATGCAAAAAATAAGAACAACAAAAAAAGTTCATTTCAAAATCATTTCAAGTTTTCATACAAGATGATGAGGCAAAATATACTTAATTCTCCAACGGCATAGCAACCTCAATACATGCAAAAATAAATAAAACATAGCTGATAGGAAAGTCCTGAAAACATTAGATATCAACACTAATTTCAAAGGGAATGAAGGTTAGGAAGATCCGCAGTGGCGTCAAGAGCAACTACCTCGATCGGTGTTGCAACATGATAATCATTTTGAGTAGATGGCACGACTCCAGGGGATAGCTCGACCGAAAAGGATGGCTCCACTGGCACAACCTCTTTTTCATCCTTTGAGTCTGACAGTAGGGAGTGCAACCCATAGATGCAGTCAACATTCTCATCCAATTGCCTAAGTTTCAACACACCTCTTGCCTCTAGCTGATCTGCATAAGTGTTAATACCATGGTAATAATACTTTAAGGCCTTCTTAACTAGTATATGTTTAAACTTGTTACTCTTCGGGAATTTCATCAAGTAAGATTCCCAGCATGGCTCTATAAAAGTTTTTCCTTCCTCCGTGTCGTTAAACACCTCAAAGAAGGTATCTCGCCCTTCGCGGCGCCCCTCTTCCCTAGCTCTCTCCAATACCTCCTCTTGCTGCAATAGCTTCGTCACCTTTATCTCAGACTTTGATAAATCTCTGGCCAACTCATCATGTTTCTTGCTCAAGAAAGATACTTGTCCCTTCAGCTCAGCAAATTAGCCCATCTCATACTGCAATTTGTCTAGCTTGGTAGCCAACCTTTTTTTTTCAGCCTCTGCTTTCTGCTACTCTCCTTTCTACGGAGATATCATGCTCCCAGCTAGGATGCTAGTCTAATAGAAATGAAGGATTATTTGACCAGGAGATTTAAGAAAGGGCAATATTGAGCAATTTGCTTACATACCTTTGAAAGATAAGAGGCAAATTATGCACAGAGATTATTAAATGGCATGTCGTCAGCCAACTGCAGATATGAGCTGGTAGAGATGCCCCTCAGGAAATCTCGGCTAAGAGAATGAGTTGTATCAATCAAAATCGAGTTGTCGGCTATCAAGTAAGTATTGGGACGACTCTTATGCAAATTTAAAGAGCTCGACTCCTTGGGTATGGCTTCCTCGACAGGTGGAGCTTGCACAGCAAGTGGAGGTATTGTTCTTTTTAGAGTTGAAGCTTCTGGTGATGGTGTTGGACGTTTCCTAATATGAGCCTCGGCAGGTGGTCTACAAGAAAAGCTGGCATGCTGGACTGCTTAGGAGGGTGATTGTTCTTCTGCCTCCTTGGTGGACCAATTGCCTTGGCCAAAATGAAAGCTTTAGTCGACACCATCTCTGTACAAAGAAGCGAAGGTATTAAGCACAGTTTATTAATTCTAAAGCAAACTTCTCAAGGTTAAGTAAATACCAAATGGCTTGGGAAGCTCATATGCTTTAGGACTTAAAGCGAAATGGTAGAGAAAACCTGATTTTTCCAAATAAGAAAGTTGCAGTTGACAACTATTGAGCATATTTAAGAGTTGTCACCGACCTGAAGGGAACCATTTAGTACGGGACAAGCTTTCATTGGGCAGAAGTTCTATCTAGGTGGTAGGGAATCCCCATAGCTTGGGCGAAGATATAAACAAGTAATGGTCTTTCCAATATTTTACAGAGGTAGGATATTTGGACAAAAAGCGCACATCCTCCCAAGATGTAAGATAAAACAAACCAAGACCCAACGATTTAGGATAAAAAAGAGAATGAAATAGCACCGTGGTTGATTCTATTTAGAGATGTCTACACTAAATGATAAACCCAGTCATCAACCTAAACGAATTGGTATGAATTAGTTAAGGGGAATACCCAATCCTCTAGAAATCAATATAAATAGCTCGGGCAATAGGAAGCGCAACCCGCCTCGTATTTGTTCCATATAAAAATAGAGAAAACCTACTGGGGGAAGATGTGGCCGATCCGAAGACTTAGGAACAACTATCAAATATTCTGGGGGAATGCCCATTATCTCCCTAAGTCTACAACTTTTATACCTTGTCATCCTAGAGTAATATACTTCATAATAAGGTAAGCATGTGTCTATCATGCCTTTCTCAGTTTCTCTCATCACCTCTAGGTTTATGCTAAGGGTTGAATCATCAGAATCCCCATCCCGCTCTAATTCCGATGAAAATTAGTAGGGTTTAGATTTCGATTGGGTGAAAACATGAATAGAACAATAAAAAGGATAGTTGCAAGCAAAGAGAAAACTGGCAAAAACACAGTAGAAAATTGAAAGATCAAAATGAAATACAAAAGATCAAAAAGAAAAAGAAAGCAAGAAGTTTTCAAAAACCTGGATTCATCTTGCATGAAGATAAGCAAAGAACACCGATGGATGAAGCTAGGCCTGTAAATGGGTAGGGTATCCATACCCTAAATTACCCAAAGGGATGAGATCCTAATTCTACCATATCCTAAAATACCCAAAATGTTGAGACCTATCTAACCTAAGACCCATTGGGTCTAGTTCACTGGACTTATGTTTTTAATATATATATTTATTTTCTCAATATATATTAAAAATATTATTTGGCATACGATAATAAAAAATATTTTTTTATATTTAATTTAATTTAATCATTAAATTTAAATTATTTAATTTTAAACTTTTTGCTAATTAAATTAACAATTTTATTGATATAATAGTTAAATTTTATTAATATAATTAACAATTAAACTTTTTGCTAATTAAATTAATATAATTGAAAAAAACAATTTAAAAGCAAAAAAAAAAATCTATATTTAATTTTATAAAAACAGTTAATTTCTATATTAATAAACTTTATTCATTAACAAAATTAATTTTATTAACTGTTTTTATAAAAATTATTTATTCCACTATTAATTTTAATATTATTAATTTTATTAATGAAAAATATTCAACTGATGCTATTCCAATTTTAAAAAAAAATTACTATACTAATATATTAACTTTATTAATTTAATTAATTTAATTTAATTTTTAATGAAGAAAATTATTTAGTTGTTACTATTCATTCACATATTTGTAATTTTTATATATAAAAAATTTATCATTAATAGAAATTTGATTTGGGTATAAACAATTTTTAGATTTATAGATTAAATTTAAGTATAAAATAATTGATAATTTTTTTGTATGGATATATGAATAATTTATAGGTACAGATCCTATTCATATTCATTATACTATTTTTAATAAATATAAATATGAGTAAAATATAAATATTAATATTTTGAGTTTAAGTTTGAATAAAGTAATGCTCTACTCATTTATAGGCCTAGATGAACCTACAAACGCACGGCAATGGAAGATCGAGGAGCACAGATTAGGGGAGAGAGAGAAAGAGATATGAAAATGGAAGAGAAAGCATATCTATAATCTTGGAAAGAGAGACCAAAAGTCCTTTAATCTCAATTTCAAATTCAGCCTTACACGTGGCGGATTGGATGTGATGAGCATTTAATGTGATTGACGGAAAGACTAAATGGTCTTGGGGAAGGGAGAATCAAATGTGACTTTTTCAGGAAATGCTATATGCCAAATTCCCAAAGGCTGGAATAAGGCGCCAAGCAACTCAGCCACTCTAACAATTCTGCTAAGACAGTTAACATAACAGCTCGGCTGAAGGGCAAGCCTACGAAGCATAGACGCCCTCAATTGAAACAGCTCGATTTTTAAGTCAATTTTCGAAAGCCCAACAACAATTTCTTGGACTATTTTGAGGGGGGAAATGATGTTGGTGTAGGCATATGCTAGACTAAAGAACCAAGCCACATCAAATAAGCGAATGGAATTGGAGCAACTGTCGAAGAAAAATGGGTATGTCGCAGTTGGCCGAGCTGTAGAAGTAATGCCAGTAAGGTGGCGTTGGACAAACGGCCGAGCCAAATTGAATAAACTAAAGTTACCTTGTAGTCGGGGGAAGCAAGAGTGGGACGTGACGAAGATGCAGCTGAGCTGCAGCTCGGCCGTGTCCAACATTCTGCGCCGAGCTAAGATCAAAGCCCTTCAGGTGCAGAAATCTCATTCCCATAATCGAAAAAAGAGAAATGTGGGGCTACATGTGTCTTCATTTATTGATTCAGTTGTATTAAAATAATTAGTGGCTTAGTGGACAGTTATGATTTCAAATAATGGGATCTTTGATCATATAAAAAACTTTGTTGAAAAATGTAAGAGAGATCATGATACAACTGAGAAATAAAAGTGTTCTTATTTTTGTTTAATTGGTGTTCTGAAAAAGTATTTTTTTGGCATCATGTATATATTAAATTTTTCTCTATTTCTCGCAAATAATTTAGAGGATATAACATATTTTTTTATGATAACAACAATGTTTAAGTGGTATTTAAATTTTTTATTCAAAAAACTTTTGACATATAAGGGGATTTAAATTTAAACTTCAAAATGTAATATAACTTAAAATTGATAGATATTTAAACATTTAAGTTATACTTTTCAAACTAAAATACTTGACATACTTTAAGTACTTGGTCAATGTAATGTTTAAAATTTGTAGCCACTTTTATTAGTTTTATTTAAGTAATATTTGAATAATATTATGTAAATTATAAATTAAAAAAATACATATTAGTTTACCTTCAAGTATAAAAATTAAAAATTAAAAATTAAAAATTAAAAATAAAAATACTGATACATGTGGGTTATCCATCACCCATAGCATGGGTAATGGGTCTATTATCTCATATTCAATAAAAAAAAATGAATAATTTTACGGTTAATTAGAAAAAAATTCATAATCCTATTTTCATTTTAGTGATCAGTCCTCATTTGAATTTTTACATACTAAACTCCCCACTTTTTCACAAAACTTAAAAATTACTCCTCATATCTTTTAAAGAAACCCATATATCCTTGTAACTGGAAAAAAAAAAAAAAAAAATACCTGCATAACACATTAGACAAAAGTGTAGTATATAATATGTGTAACTACAGTACATTTTAGAAGCAAATGTAGTATAAACAATCAAGCTTGCAGCACACATTAGGCAAAAGTGTATTATATAATTTATGTAACTACAGTACATTTTAAAAGCATTTGTAGTACAAAACATTCAAGCCTACAGATTAAATGAAATTATAGTATATAATCTGTGTACATGCAGTACAATTTAGAAGCATCTGTAGTACAAAAATATTCAAGCCTGCAGTATACATTAACTAAAAGTGTAGTATATAATCTGTGTAACTTAGTACATTTGAGAAGCATTTGTAGTACAAAATATTCAAGCCTGCGGATTAAATAAAATTATAGTATATAATATGTGTACATGCAGTACATTTTAGAAACATTTATAGTACAAAATCATTCAAGCCTGCAGTATACATTAACTGAAAGTGTAGTATATAATTTGTGTATTTGCATTACATTTTAGAAACAACTGTAGGACAAAATATTCAACCTTTCAGTACACATTATCTAAAAGTGTAGTATATAATTTGTGTATTTGAAGTACATTTTAGAAGCAATTATAGTACAAAACATTCAACCTTTCAGTACACATTATCTGAAAGTAATAGTATATAATCTGTGTATCTAAAGTACATTTTATAAGCAATTGTAGTACAAAATAGTCAAATTTTCAGTACACATTATTTAAAAGTGGTAGTACATAATTTGTGTATCTGAAATATATTTTAGTAGCAACTGTAGTACAAAATATTCAAGTTTTCAGTACACATTATCTGAAAGTGGTAGTACATAACCTGTGTATCTGAAATATATTTTAGTAGCAACTATAGTACAAAATATTCAAACTTTCAGTACACATTATCTGAAAGTGGTATTACATAATTTGAGTATCTGAAGTACATTTTAGAAGCAACTGTAGTACAAAACATTTAAGCTTTCAGTACACATTATCTGAAAGTTGTAGTACATGCATAATATGAGTATCTGAAGTACATTTTAGAATCAATTGTAGTACAAAACATTCAATCTTTCAGTATACATTATCTGAAAGTGGTAGTATATAATCTGTTTATATACTAATTTTTCTTTATTTGATTGCAACAATGGCAAGACATAATAAGGTTTGCTCTCATTGCTCCCCTAATATTTTCAGGCTAAATTGGAGCGTGTGAAATCCAATATAGGGTCAAAATATTTTGATGCATTGAAGAAGACTCCTTTTATATATACATGGATATGGCGTTATGTTGAAGTACCATTCAATTAAAGTAAAATATTGTAGTGAGGTTCAGTACAATATGCTGGAAATCAAGTACAAATACAGAACAAACGAAGTATATATGGTGTTATGTTGAAGTATTTTTCAATTAAAGTGAAACATTGTAGCGAGGTTTAGTATAATATGCGAAAAATAAAGTACAAATACAGAACAAATGAAGTATATATGGTTTTATGTTGAAGTACACTTCAATTAAAGTGAAACATTGTAGAGAAGTTCAGTATAATATGCAGGAAATGAAGTACAAATACATAACAAACGAAGTATATATGGTGTTATATTGAAGTACACTTTATGTAATTGAATAATTAGTCTCTAATAATTGTAGTGAGGGTCAAGTACAATATTTTGAGACTATCAAACCAGTGAAATACATATTTGTACTGGTGATAAGATGGATATGATTGTCAAATGCTCGTGTGTTTACAACTTTCAATGCATAAGTATACTTTGGTTATTACGAATGATAACTCTAATTCGTTGAATACTAGTGATTATCACTTTAATACTTTAACATTATTTTATTCATACCATACTAAATAATACACACATTTTTAGAGTTTTGGTTGTTAATTACCAAGAAATAAAGGCAAATCATGGAACAAAACTCAAGTTCATCACTATTAGTACAAAAAATAAGAAATCAAGTACATAATTGCCACAATGAAGTACATGTGTCTTGAAATTAAGTATAAATCTCCCTTATTGAAGTAATATCTCATGCATTTGTTCATGCTCTGGTAGTATATTTTCAGTATAAATGAAGTACAAATACATAACAAATGAAGTATATATGGTGTTATATTGAAGCACACTTTATGCAATTAAATAATTAGTCCCTAATAATTGTATTGAGGGTCAAATACAATATTTTGAGACTATCGTTTGTCCTGAAATCAAGTATAAATCTCCCGTATTGAAGTAAAATCTCACGCACTTGTTAATGCTCTGGTAGTATATTTTCAGTATAAATAAAGTACAAATATAGAACAAGCGAAGTATATATGGTATTATATTGAAATACACTTTGTATAAAATCTCCCGTATTGAACTAATATCTCACACATTTGTTCATGCTCTCGGACAACATGCACATGCTACATTTTCACTCTAAATCTAGTACATAATTACCGCATGAAGTATAAATCTCCCTTATTGAAGTACAAAAGCACTGATATCTCAGACAACATGCACATGCTACATTTTCATGCTAAATCAACAAATAGAACACTTGAAGTATAGAACTTCAATAATATAGTACAATTTTAAGTAAAATGAAGTGCAATTTCAGATAAACGAAATACAATTTTATAAAAAATTAAGTACAATTCCAAAACACTTCAAGTATAAGATGCCAACAATTGCAGTACAATTTTGGATAATCAATTAGTAGAACCCTTGAAGTATAAAACTTAAACAATAGAGTATAATTTTATGTAAAATAAAGTATAATTTTAGGTAATGAAGTACAATTTTATATAAAAAGAAGTATAATTTTAGAACACTTGAAGAATAAAACCTTAGTAATTGCAGTACAATTTTGGATAATTAATAAATAAAACCCTTGAAGTATAGAAATTCAATAATAATGTACAATTTTATGTAAAATGAAGTATAAAATGAAGTATAATTTCAGATAAACGAAGTACAATTTTATATAAAAAGAAGTACAATTCCAGAACACTTGAAGTATAAGACGCTAGCAATTGCAATACAATTTTGGATAATCAATTAGTAGAACACTTGAAGTATAAAACTTAAATAATATAGTACAATTTTAGGTAAAATGAAGTACAATTTTAGGTTGAAGTATAAAACTTGAATGTTTTGTGCTACAATTCCTTGTAAAATGTACTTTACATAAACAAATTATACACTCCTACTTTCAAATAATGTGTACTGAAAGGTTGAATATTTTGTACTACAATTTCTTGTAAAATGTAGTGCCGTCGGGCTCCTCGTTCTTGCCGTCAGCTCAATTTGCTTCTTCAACTTTTTTTTTTTTTCTATTTCTAATAATGAAATATAAAGGTAGGGTTTAGTGTTTGGGAATGGAGATAAAGGGTGTTTGGTTGTGTAGATAGGAAAGAAGTGAAGAAAATGAGTGAAAAATATTGTACTTAAGGGTATTTTTGCCGAATCAAGTAGGTAGGGGTGATCTCTAAATTTTTAACAAAACTAAAGAGCTCATTTTATAAAAATTCAAGTGGGGACTGAACATGAATTTAGAAAGTGATTTTGGTACTTTTTAATAAGTGCCCCATAATTTTACCTATGAATAAATTTACCCATTCTGTCATTACTCATTCATGGGTACCCATTTGCCAAGTCTATAATGTTATTTCATATTAAATTGGATAAATTAAGATGGAATATTTTCATGAGTAACAAAGTTGAAAGTAATAATTATTACATTAAGGGGTATATTTGCCTTGCAAATTAATATAAATGCATTTGAAAAAATAAGTAGATATTTTAGTCAATAATTTAATACAAAAATTTAAAATGAAATGTAAATAACAAAATTTGAAGTGCAAATAATAATACCCTGTAAATTCTCTTGTCAATCAAGAAAAAACCACATAAATGAAAAGTTATTGTTTTCTTTTGTTCTTTTTTTTTTCTCTTAAAAAAAGTAATGCATAATTTTGTTGAATTATGCTAATTACTTTATAAATAAAAAGTTTAAATGGAACTTAAAACACAAATTATATAATCATACTTCTCAATTGGGCTAAAATCTTTTTACCCCCCTATGTTGTACAAAATAGGTGGTTTACTCCCCTGTAAAAAAAAAAGGGGGTGAAACGCCCCCTTATATTTTTAAAATTTGGATCACTAACCCCTTTTGTCTATTTGAGTTGAATTTTCTATTGAAAGGATGAAAATACCTTCATATATATAATTACTTTATATCCTTATGCTTTTCTTTTTCTTTTTCTTTTATTTAATCTAAATTAAATATCTTATGTACTTATAAAATACATAAGATATTTATATAAATTAAATACTACCTAATATTTATAAAATTATATATCCATACATATATATATATAATTATATACATATAAAAATTATATAAATACTGATGAGGGTGTGATCCATTTAAGGTTGGATCAGGTAGTTATTCCGACGAGGTTCGACCTCTCTGGTCGATAAACGAGTGTTTATGAGTTGAATCCTGCAATCACTAGCAAACATCAGACTAGCCGAGTCCTCGGGTTAGGCACTCCGACGCTCAAGTCAATGCGGGTCGACTAGATAATATGAGCAGCAGAGTTGGGGCTTTTTGTATATATGAGAGCATACCTTTGAAATGCTGGAGTGGGGGTATTTATAACCTTCTCTCCCTGGGGATTTATCTAAGATGCCATTGATGTGTAGGAAGGACCCTTGTCCTTGCATGAGGAGCCATTAGTCATCTTCCATCCCTGTACTATTCCAGGTGGCTGTCTTCCCAGGTTTTGAGGATAAGGTAGGACATTGTTGACGTGTCTACCGCGCTAGGTGATAAGGGGGCGGCATGCGCCATAAATGCGGAGGCATGCTGCCTGTCAGTGCATTTAATGCAGCAGAGATGGTACTGTGCTCCGCCGACCTCTCTAGTCGGAAGAATGATCAACATGACAGCGGATTAGAGAACGGATTAGCGGTGAGGGTTGACACATTGACTCGCGGCCATGTACGAGGCCTGGTCGAGTGCTCATATGCCTGGGCACACCGTCGGATCTTCAAAGTCGACTAGGGTCGATAGCGCCAATAGGCCCCGGGTGCAAGTTGGGCCTGGTGCTGCATCTTTGGGCCTACGGGATTTGGGCCGAGCCACTTAGGCTATCCCATATCATAAATGATGAAGGTGTGATCCGTTTAAGGTTGGATCAGGTAGTTATTCCGAGGAGGTTCGACCTCCCTGGTCGATAAACGAGTGTTGATGGGTTAAATCCTGCAATCACTAGCAAACGTCAAGCTAGCCGAGGAGCCCTCGACTTAGGCACTCCGACGCTCAAGTCAATGTGGGTCGACTAAATAATATGAGCAGTAGAGTGGGAGCTTTTTGTATATATGAGAGCATACATTTGAAAGGCTGGAGTGGGAGTATTTATAGCCTTTTCTCCCTGGGAATTTGTCTAAGATGCCCTTGATATGCAGGGAGGACCCTTGTCCTTGCATGAGGAGCCATTAGTCATCTTCCATCCCTATACTATTCTAGGTGGCTGCCTTCCCAAGTTTTAGGGATAGGGTAGGACACTGTTGACGCGTCTGCCGCGCCAGGTGGTAAGGGGGCGGCATGCGCCATAAAATACAGAGGCATGCATGCCACCTGTCAGTGCATTTAATGCGGTAGAGATGGTACTGTGCCCCGCCGACATCTCTGGTCGGAAGAATGATCAACCTGATAGGGGATTGGAAAACGGATTAGCGGTGCGGGTCGACACATCGACCCACGGCCATGTACAAGGCCTGGTCAAGTGCTCATATGCCTGGGCACGCCGTCGGATCTTCGAAGTCGACTAGGATCGATAGTGTCAATGGGCCCCGGGTGCAAGTTGGGCCTGGTGCTGCAACTTTGGCCCCACGGGATTTAGGCCGAGCCACTTGGGCTATCCCATATCAAATACGTATATGCATAATATATATATATATGTGTGTATATAAAATTATTTATAACATGTCTATATACATATAATATATATATATATTTCTTTTTCTTTTTTAATCTAAATTTAAATAATTTTATTTTTATGAAATATATAACATATTTATATAAATTAAATACTATTTAATATTTATAAAATTATATATACATACATATATAAATAATCATCAAAACTAAATAATTTCACATTTATAAAATATATAACATATTTATATAAATCAAATACTATATAATATTTATAAAAAATTATATACATGCATATATATAAGCACATATATATACATATATGCATATAAAATTATTCATAACATATTTATATACATTAAATACTATTTATTATTTAAAAAATTATATATACATATATATAATATTTATGACATATCTATATACATATATATCATTTTTTTTTCCTTTTGTTAAATCTAAAATTAAATAATTTTATCTTTATGAAACATATAACATATTTATATAAATTAAATATTATTTAATATTTATAAAATTATATATACATACATATATATAATTATCAAAACTAAATAATTTCATATTTATAAAATATATAACATATTTATATAAATCAAATAATACATAATTATATAAAAAATTAGATGCATGCATATATAATCACATGTATATAAAATTATATATACATATATGCATATAAAATTATTCATAACATATATGTATTAAACTATTTATTATTTATAAAATTATATATACATATATATATAATATTATTTATGACATATCTATATACATATTTATAAAATCATATATACATACATATATATAATTATCAAAACTAAATAATTTCATATTTATAAAATATATAACATATTTATATAAATCAAATAATACATAATTATATAAAAAATTATATACATGCATATATAATCACATGTATATAAAATTATATATACATATATGCATATAAAATTATTCATAACATATATGTATTAAACTATTTATTATTTATAAAATTATATACACATACATATATGTAATTATCAAAACTAAATAATTTCATATTCATAAAATATATAACACATTTATATAAATCAAATTACTATATAATATTTATAAAAAATTATATACATGTATATATATAAAATCACATATGCAGATAAAATTACATATATAATTATATAACATATATATTCATACACACACACACACACACATATATATATATATGCATAACCCCAACCCCCAAACTCGACAACCGGCCGCCATGGCAGCCTGAAGCCATGTCCCCCCCCCCCTCTTTTTTTTTTTTCCTAAACACGAATACACGATGGCCGAATCTAGCTGACCGAATCCGGTTGCCCCCCCCCCCCGGGTAACCTGCTGCCATGGCCAACTAAAGCAAAAAAAAATTTTAACACGACGGCCGCTAATTGGATCTGGCCGGCCAGATCTGGTTGGCATGGATGCCATGGTAGCCTCTATATATATACACATATATTATAATATTATATTATATTATATGTTGTATATAAATGTATAAATAATTTTTTATATATTTTTTTATAAATATTAAATACTATCAAATCTGCACTGTTTATTTAAATAAAATTCAATGGATGATATGCTAAGGGTATAATAGTTATTTTATCTATAAAAATCACAACCACTCGCATTTTTGGGTGCGTGCACTCCGTTTATGGTCTCATGGGGGGTTTCACTCATTTTTAAAAACACAAATTGATATTTCAACCTTTTTTTTTATAGGGGGGTAAACCACCAAAATCGTTTTTTCCAAGAGGCTAAAAATACATTTTCCCCTTCTCAATCCTTGTTATTAGGCCATTTCACACATCGAATTATAATCAAATGGTTAAAAAGGTTTAATTAAGTCTCTTAATTGCAGTTTACTTAGCATGACTTAAATATGCATTAATTGCTTTACAACAATCTTTTTCTATCATATACAGTCCCACTCATAATTTTTTTGACATTATTTTAAAAAATCACCTCATCCAATTAGTAACAGTCACAGATGTACGCGTGCTCTCTATAATAAAATTTAAACCCCAACAAGCAAAATATAAAGCCCATTTGTCCTTTTCCTTGGCCTAAATGAAAATTTCAATGTCCAAATGATTTGTAGTTTGCTTATTAGAGATGGCTTTTTTCTAGAATGAGTCAAAAACATGTGGAGAGATTCTACAATGCAAGCAAATAAAACAAATCCTCGTTATATATCTTTCATTATCTTTTGTAGGAGTGAGTCAAGTCATGTGGATTAATGTTATAATTATTTTGAATTTAGTTGAATTATTGAGATTCAATTCTTTTCATAAATTAGAGTGATTTTTGACTAATTTTACATATAAAATATGGGATTGAAGGCTTCGAACCTAATGAATCTCTAACGTGCATATGTATAAATAATTAACAAAATTCTATTCATAAATCCTCAAACAACATTTTATATGAATGTGTGTAAATTTTTAATTTTATGCGGGGATGCATTAAAACTCAAAACAACATACTCTTAACACTTTCTATGATTCACTTTTTTAATTGCTGGTTGCCATAGCACGTCATTCATCATGATATTAAATTAATTATATTAATAAAGATTAAAAAGATACTTAATTTATTATATAATATAAATAAATAATAGTGCAATTTTAATAATAATTATATTAATAGCATATAATATTAATTATCATAGTATAAATTCATATATTCTATTTTTGATTCAATATATAAATTCATATAAAACAAACAATTAATACGTTCAAAATATGAAATGATGAGATATATTGACTCCACATTTCATAAAAAAATTTCATCGTATTTTGAACATATCACTTTTATTTTGTCATTTTATACTGAATGAGCATGATATTTCTAAAAAAAAATAAAAGTATAATTAATAATTTAAAATTTAATGCAATACAACGTAACCGCGTCTTTCTCATTTGTGTAGTACTTATGTAAATACATAATAGAATACTAGTAATAGATATGTAGATATAAAGTAATGTATTAATGTCTATGCAAAATAAGTTATTGATATTCAATTATGACATACATAAAGGTACAACTGGGATTGTTTCATCAGTTTGCACACAGCACACTGGGACTGCCCTACAATTGAGGACCCATCAATCAGTCCCAACCAAAATCAAAATTGTGAATTCCTTCTTTATTCTTCCAAGTTGCTATAAACTATTCCCCCAATTCCCCCTTTTCTTCATATCGCTATTGGTATTATTATTATATAAATATTACTAGCCTGCAATTCTTCTTCAGAATCTCTTTCTCATGCCTATGCACAGACATACAGAACAACCCACTAGCTCTACATATTCCTTGCTTTTCTTCAAATCCAGCAAATCCCAACTTTTTCCTGTTTCCCACTGAAAAACCCCTTTCAATTCCTGTAAAAACCGCACCTTTTCTGTCATTCAAGTATTGGAAACCCCTGTTCCCGGTTTGGATCAGAGGTGAATTGAGAAATCTCTTTTTAGCCCCTTTGAGTTTCAAGCATCTGTTATAATTTCCTTTTGGAATTGGGCTTTTTTGTTGCGCAATTGATGGAATCCCTTTCCAATTGAGCTCTGGAAATGGTGATTTGAAGCTTAATAGGACTGTATAGTGTTTATCTGCTTCAATTTTGGGGACTTTGTTTTTTTTCCCCCCCGAAATCTGCAAAGATTGAATCTTTAGTTTCTAAATTTAGCTTTTCATAATCTTTGGTGGGCTCAAGCTTTTTGTTTAAGAAGATTGATATAGAAGATAGTGGGAAGAAAAGACCGAAATGGAGAAATACGAACTTGTGAAGGATATTGGGTCTGGAAATTTTGGTGTGGCGAGGCTTATGAGAAACAAGGAGACCAAAGAACTCGTGGCTATGAAATACATTGAGAGAGGCCATAAGGTTTGCACTATTTATATTTGTGTTGGCAGATCAACAGTAATTTTCTCAGTTTTCATTTCCTATCTCTAATAATTTGATTTGGGTGGTGCGTGATGCTTGTGGGCGTGAATCTTTATGCTCTCTTTATTAAGATGTTCAATGCTATCGCTTCTCCACTTTGTCACTGTATAGGTGATTTATTAAATTGTGAGGTCTAATATGCACCTGAATTTCCAATTGAGTCTCATTTGTGATTTTTGGCTGCAGATCGATGAGAATGTGGCGCGGGAGATCATAAATCATAAATCACTTCGGCATCCTAACATAATTCGGTTCAAGGAGGTTTGGAACCTAATTTTCCTACAGCTTTTTTCTGGGAGTAAATAGAATGTTTGTTATGCTGATTTTCAGTTTGGTGTTTTGTGAGGTACAGGTGGTTTTGACACCCACTCATCTAGCCATTGTGATGGAGTATGCTGCGGGTGGAGAGCTCTTTGAGAGGATCTGCAATGCTGGACGGTTCAGTGAAGATGAGGTATAGTAACATCTTTTCGCCGCTCATTTGGTCTCGGGAAAAAGGATGACCTGGAGAAACAGAAAATAGTGTTACATGTTGAATTTTGATCTGTAGTTTACCGTATTTTCAGGCCAGGTACTTCTTTCAGCAGCTTATTTCTGGAGTCAACTACTGCCATGCCATGGTGAGAGAAACTCAGCATGCATGTTGGTTCATATATGGATGTATTAGAGCTTATGTTTACTTTCTGAATCCTGTGGATCTTTGTTCATGTGGTTTTCTATCGACTTTTTGATCTTCAGCAAATATGCCATCGTGACTTGAAGCTCGAGAATACCCTCCTGGATGGAAGCCCCGCACCACGCCTGAAAATCTGTGATTTTGGTTACTCAAAGGTAGCGCACAGTTGATTGATATTTATGATTATTGGGTATCCAAGAATGTATATACCGGCAGGCTTTATTACATGAATAAGCATGTACTTATGTGTGGTTTCTTTTCTCTGTTTAAGTCATCTCTGCTTCATTCAAGGCCCAAATCAACAGTTGGCACTCCTGCTTATATTGCTCCAGAGGTTCTATCTAGAAGAGAATATGATGGAAAGGTAAGCATGTTATCCTGTTTTTTTCTGTTTGGTCGTACTAGCACCGTTAGTTGCCTATGATATTAAATTTTGGATCAGTTAATTTTCTTGAATACCTTATTTTTTCAATAATTTGGATGATATTCATATCATTTTTTGTAGCCTGTGGCTCTGTGCAGGGTATTCATTAGCTTCTTTTCATTATTGTGATGAATCTTGCTTGAGTGTAGTCTCTTCATAAAATACCTCCCTTCAAAAAATATACTTGGATGTGATCTCTTCTTTCTCCATGTGTCAGTGTGTCTGCACGCAGAGGTGCATGCACAAGCCACTTTGTGTTTTTTGTTGACTGTGGTTGGTTTCGGTCCAGTTGGCTGATGTATGGTCATGTGGTGTAACACTTTATGTTATGCTGGTTGGAGCATATCCTTTTGAAGATCAAGAAGATCCAAAGAATTTCAGGAAAACTATCCAAGTAAGCCTTTTCAGTGTGGTCTTTTTGATGCCCTGGGCCTTCATTTCATATATTTATGCAATTATTTGTATATGTCAATTTTGCTCCTAACATATGCTTTGGTGATCTTTTCCAGAGGATAATGGCTGTTCAATACAAGATTCCTGACTATGTCCACATATCTCAAGATTGTAGGCACCTTCTTTCTCGTATATTTGTTGCCAACCCATCTAGGGTATGTATTCTCTTTTTGATAATCATGTCAATCAGAAATCTGCTCATGTTTCTGATGACCTTAGTCAAGCTTTGGCTAAGCCAATTCAAAATGGAAACGATGAATTAAGCATGCGATCGTTCTTTCGCATCAATTAGGACCCTAAGTGCATAGTTTAAACTTTAATGACTTCTCCGTGTTTGTGATGACATTGAAACTACTATTACATGTTGGTAATAAAGTTTGAAACTTTGAGTTTCATATTTTTGCCTAATTCAAATAACCGTTGAACTTTTCTTTAGCAGAAGGTATATATAGATTTTGATGAAATTTTAGATGATCTTCTTCATTGTGTTAATGCCGTATTGTTTAATGATTAATGTGCAATTGTTTGGATGTTGTGTAAGCTTGACATTTTCTTAAACTTTTCTTTAATTGCTTGAACATATGACTTCTAAGCCTTTCTTGGGTTGCTGTCATCATTATAATTTATAAGCAGGCTTCAATTTCCATATCATATTTCTGGATGAGGTCTACAAGCAATGGAAAGCTTTTCCTGATTAGGTCCATTTCTTCATATTTTATATATAACCTTGTGAATTATTATATCTGCCGCAGAGAATTACAATCAAAGAAATCAAATCACACCCATGGTTTTTGAAGAATTTACCCCGGGAATTAACAGATGTGGCTCAGGCAGCCTACTACCGCAAGGAAAACCCTACTTATTCCCTTCAAACCGTGGAGGAGATCATGAAAATTGTGGAAGAGGCTAAAGCCCCTCCTCCAGCCTCCCGTTCAATTGGAGGGTTCGGCTGGGGAGGCAAAGAGGATGAGGATAAAGAGGAAGATGTAGGAGAGGAGGAGGTAGAAGAAGAAGAAGAAGAAGAAGAAGAAGAGGAGGAGGAGGATGAGTATGACAAGCAAGTGAAGGCCGCTCATGCAAGTGGAGAAGTGCGTCTCACCTGAGGCCTATTTACATTTGTGTAGGAAAAAATAGATTTAGTTTATAACCTGATGCTTGTAAAAAGTTGAGCTACATGGGATATGGGTTTTAATAAGTTCTGTAAATTCCTAGTGTGGTGATCAGAGGCTTGTGCATTTCATATTTAAGAGGGTGGTAGCAAAATTGTGTGGTGAAGTCCTGAGTGTTTGTTTGCATGGAACAATTGTGGTTGTTTTGTCAAGTTCTAGAGGTCTTCTTCCATGGTATTCGAGTTGGGTCGAAAACTCCATGTGTTTTGATGTGAATTTATATTTAGTTAAAGTTGTAATCTTTGCGCTGTTTTGTCTTGAGATCCCAAGAACAAATAATTTCTCCCTGAAAAATGAGTCTTACAGAGCTCTAGCAAATTTCCCAAAATGAGCTTCCTGCAGCTTGGGTCATAAGCATCTCGTTTTTTGGTGCATTTTATACTCAGTTGATCAGCTTCTTTGCAACAATGTGAAGGTGTTATTTTTGGTTGGATTGAACGAAACATACTCAGTTCAGTCGTGACCATTGAATTAGGGGGAAGTGCATGACAAATTGGACCAAATGTATTGCCCACAATTCGCTGTAGCATCACTCTAATGTGAAGTTGGATGCCCAGAAGTTCATCTCATATGGTACTTGATTATGACAAGACTTCGTAGGATGCATGATGTTGTCTAGTAAATGGTTAGATGCATCCCACACTGTTTGTCGGGTACATAATTGCAGTGAGAAATGGCACTTCTTCTTACTATTGTAATATCAGCAGAGGCATTCAATATACCCCACTCCCTCCACATGCAGTCCTAGGAATTTCTCACAATAATGCACTACTGAATGAATCCACACGACGTGACATTTGCAGGATTATTATGGGAACTTATAACCCACAAGACAAAATGTACCAAAACTAACATTATCAGGCAGGATTTTTAGGGTAGTGGGCCACACACAGTCCATCATCATGCTTGGGCTCCCATATTCTGCCACAATTGAGTTGCCCTTTCAGCCTTCCCTTTCTTCAAAGAAGATAACATTTTATGGGAAATAAAGGGGCACCTGATTCAACAACACTGTTAACAAGAATTTTTCTATGTTGGAGTAAATACAGATCAAGAATTGGCTGTCATTTCACTGCCTTGGTTGAATCCATTATCACTCTGAGCAAATTCTGAGCCCCAGTTCTAACAGATTCCCTGTCAAAAAGAGCAGATACAACTGCTATTCCTTTGAGATTTGGGACACCCAACTCCATAACAGGTTTTACATTTGAAATGCCAATGCCACCAATTGCAACCACAGGCAACTTGGACTTCAAACATACAGTTTTCAGCCCATCCAAGCCCACTGTGACATTGTTTTCTTTTGTATTTGTTGGATAGACACCACCACAACCAATGTAATCTGCCCCATCCATCCATGCTTTCCCAGCTTGCTCCAGTGTTTTGCAAGATACACCAATAATTTTGTCAGGCCCAAGGATAGCCCGGGCAAGACGAACAGGCATATCGGACTGGCCAACGTGAACTCCATCAGCATCACAAGCAAGAGTAATGTCAATTCTGTCATTAATCAGCAAAGGCACACCATGACGGCGGCATATTTCCAGGCATGTTTTGGCTGCTTCCAGAAAATCACGGGTGTCAGCATCCTTTTCTCTACAATTTAGCACGTTTCACAGACGTTAATTAATATGAGATGAGAGGACCATAGCAATTGAGCAGGCAATTAAGATCATGGTTTTCAAGCATGATCATCTAAAATGCCTAAATGTGTATTCATATGAAATTTCTAAAGACGCTGCTATATGTATCTCCCGCTAATCCATGCAAGGCGTGTATGGCAGAAAATGTGCTTCTCTCTTAAAGATACCAAATGAAATTTTCATTTTTAAATCTTCTTCCTTGTTCCAGGGTGCTGAAGCTCAAATTTTCTTTGTTAAACAATTTCTTGTAAGCCCTCCTAAACAATGAACAACATATACAGATTTTTTTCTTTTATTGTTTTGAAGAGTAAGCCAAGGCCACGTTCCAGCAGCTATTGATCACAATAACACAATCCATCTCTGTCTAGACTCTAGACGGTGAAGTTTACAGGTTAGGTGTGTGTGTGTGTGTGTGTTTTATTTACGGAACATGAGCCTGTAAACGTCCTCGAATCAAATCTTGCCACCAGCAGAATTAGAATTGCACAAGCCATGCCTTTGAGTTTTGTCTTTTGACAAAAATGAATCCAGCCAGCGAATAATTCAGACAAACTCCTCCCTTCTCTAGAAGCATGAAATTTAATCTTGAAAATGTAACACACGTTCAAAAGTCAATATCAAATTTTTACATGTCAAACCACTGTCAGAACCAATTAGACCGTGCAAGAGAATCATAGTTGATAACAATTATATGTCTCTGAAATCTAGATAGCAAAATGTCTACCGTGAACCAAAGATTCCATGTCATGTTGATTAATGTGATGTAAAAATAGAAAATGGAAGACAAAACGCGAAGAATGCATCTAAACAAACCTCAGCTGAACTATGGTAGCACCTCCTTCAATGGCAGCTTTCACCGCATCACTCATGGAACGACCCCATTTTTTGTTCATCCTTGAGTCAGTGACAGCATACAAGAGAAGATCGTTTGGATCAAATGGTCGCCGTGCACATAGATTGAGGGCATTGTTCTTAAGCTTCATTAAATGGTCGAAGGGGCCTTGATGCCCTCCTCCAACGAGAATATCCTTACTATAATCCAGGGCTGATTCCACATAGCGCTTAGCTATCTGAAAAGTAACAATATATGAAAGACTAAGAAATAGTATGCAGTTTACAAATAGGATTGGAAGTACATAACGAGCTTCAGTCAAAAACCAAAAGGCACGTGCTGAACTAGTCTCAGCAGCATCCATGGTCAACTAGACATTTCACTGGTAGTTAATTCTCACTATATTTGTGTTATTATAGAAGGAAAAGAAGATTAGGTGGAACGGCAAGTACAAACTCACCCTTTTCACCTACATTCTTGGACTAGGAACATGTGTATATCGAGCAGTTTAACGAGTAGATTGTCAGGTTATAGGACCCAGCATTTGCCAATTTGCTCATAAAGGATCTTGTGTTTTCATATTCAGAATAACAAAAAAGCAGATATAGCTATATAAAGGTACAAAAAAGAGAAGCATTTTGTGACAATAAATGGTATTTTTGGAAGCTGATAATTGGCTTGGAGGAGAGACATCTAGTTTATCAACAATTTTTTATCATGGCTTAGTTTTTGACTTGATGTCATTTTCAAGAGATATCATCCGCTGGAGAGCAAGCCAGCTCCCGACAGTAGGATGCAAAGCAGGAGTTGCATAGATACACTGACATGGGGAGTGAAGTGCCAGACTTCAGCAAAAGGAGATGCATTATTTGTACGAGTAAGCCAGGCATAACGGCAGCCACATAACTAGTTTTCTTTTCAAACCCAATTTCCAAGTGCATAAATGGGGCCAAAGAGATGAGAATGTTGTGGAACTTCAATGTGTTGCATATCATCCATAAATGGATTGTTTGACAATAAAAGCCAAATACTTGTCCAATCACCTTAATAGCAAGGAGCATTGAAGAACCTCTAGCTAGCTCAGCTGCTATAGATGATGCCAAAGTACAACCAGTTCCATGGGTATTTGAAGTTTTTATCCGGGTTGAACGGAACTCATAGAACTCCTTACCTAGAAGGTCAAATTGTACGATTCAATGAGCTTCAATACAAGTAAGTAGATATGAGGAACATTACTTCAAAAAATTGCAACAGATAAGTGAAGCATACCATCAAACAAGACATCGACAGCATCGGCGGATGCGGGAAGGTCACCTCCTTTCACAAGTACATTTCTGAAAACGGCAAATTCAGCACAACAAATCACATTTTTAATCCTTGGTGTTCTTAGAAAACAGGAATTAGAATTAAATGAAACCTTGGGCATTCATGATATAAAGTTATATAAAAGAATCAGAAGTCATTACGAAAGCCGCCAGACACTGTAACAGCAGAATAATAAATTTGATAGGAAGATTTCACCAATTTCTCTGTAAGTCTTTCAAAATAAACCATCTCATATGTTTTCTAAAAGTATAGAATAACCTTCAAGGAGAAGTCAGCACCTTATTAGTTCAATATTTTAAAGGACAAGTCAGTGCCTATTAGTTCAACAGTTACGTGCTTGTGTACAATTGGAAAGAAGAAAAAAGTGTTTACCAATGCTTTAAAAAATGAAAATTGTCAGGAAACAGAGAGAATCAGAAGCTGTCAACACTGAAAGCAAGATGAAGGTCTGCCATATAAGATTGTTGAAAACTTCAACTGGTTGTTGTTTCATGATTTTGCCGCAATATTCAGAGCCCTGGTATTTACAATTCTGATCTCTTTGGTTCAAAATTCAGAAGCATTTCATAACTTGCTGCCTTTTTTAGATTAAATGGGGGTAAATTACTACTAGTTATCATTAGTAGGTTATTTAGTGGATATCAAGTGATAATTTGCTATATGTATTATTTACACACACTGACACACACACTATAGATTTTCACTTTGAGAAAAGTAGAGCCAATGAACTATACATTATCGAAACTCAGAAATTAAAGCTTACATATAAATACCCAAAAATCATGCCAAGAAATCCATAATTCTCTTCGGATAGGACTGGATTTACTATTCCACCATATAGTGCAATACAATGTCGGACATTGCAGCAGTTGAGCAAATAAGAAATCAACAACCAAGCAATTTGTAAATGATGAAGAAACTTATTTAGGTTTATTCTATTTGCACATACCAAGTTATGGCTTGCCAGTGTACACATGTCACTTGATAATAATGGTTGTTCCATAAGTCAAAAGGCCGAATATGAACTCTATATAATGACCACTTAACTAACAAGCCAGACATAAACTATGTTACAATTTTTCAATTGTATGATTGTATCAATGAAGATATGGGAAAAAACAATGTTAAGTTTGATACTCACCATCTAATTATTATAACTCTGAAACACATTACTTTAAATAAAAAGTTCCTTCATCTGCACCACTGTTGCAATGAAAATTTTTTCTCTTGCTTAAATTAAATACTGAAATACGGAGCTGGTCCAAATAAGATAGGGGAAAAATACTATGTTTGCATCTTGTTTTCTGGTTTAATAAGACTATTACGCAAATAGTTCATATCAGTGCTAGCACAAGTTTTGTGCCCAAATCAGTCAAACATCAACACCACTTTTACTTAAGCAGAGAATAGAGGCAGCAGTTTATCATACTTCTGAACTTGATTTGCCTCTATTGGACAAGATCATCCTTTTGTCTCTTTGATCCACCTAGCTTGTTGGACATCAAAATAAAAGAGGGCTCTTAAACCACATCCTTAAACAGTTAAACCTAACAAGGAATTCATGATGTTGATAACCATAACTTCCTGATTTGATCAATCTCAACCCAACTCAGGGAATTCTTGTTTCTTTCATGCCAGAACGAAACAATCAGAACTTCACTCAGCTTCTATATGCACCCGCATAGAACAAATGTAGGGAGTAGGGACAAGTTTAAGTTAAATTACTATGAAATCACACATTTATATATTTTCCTACTTCACATTAAGAAACTGTTTTTATTCTTTTTCTAAGAACAGAAAGATGCCAAGCATTATCCCAAAGTAGTTACATAAGCACAACATCAAGCACTAAAAGATTTATGAGTTTTTCAATAACTAACCGAGGGCCAATATCATGTATAGATTTTGCAGCAGAACGCATATCAGCAACTGTTTCCAGTGCTACACCACCAAGTAAAGCAGATGCCTCCCTTAAATTTGGAGTTACTATATCAGCCAGGGGAAGAAGCTCCTCCCTGTTATATGGAAATAGAGATACCATAGTAGGAAATGAATAATAGTTATATTCAACAGAAAGGAGATAACAGCTTCAGTCACCAAGAACAGAAGGGACAATCTTTTGTGTGGAAAATACCTAAAGCTAGCCAGAATCGAGGGACCAGCCAGTACATCACCACTTGTAGATACCATGACAGGATCAACCACCAAAACTTCCTTCACAAAATTAATATGGTCAACAGAGAACCCAATTTAATTAGAATCAGCTTATAAATGTGACAGCAGTGACTTAGAAACATCACTGCTAAATACCTCTAACTTGGAATTCCTTGAGGCTTTGACAGAGGACCTTGACTATGCCAGGTGAAGGCAGCATACCTGTTTTCACCTGTCAATTCCAGCAACTTCACCATTACTTACACTTAACAACAACTAGGAGTTTATTTGTTTTTGTGGGAATTGCATAGCGCTGCCAAAAGTTGGTGTTTAGATAGACTTACAACATCAGGATGCATATCAGATAGCACTGACTTCAATTGCTTCCCAACAAAATCCTCCGTTACAATATCCACTCCCTAATAACATCAAATGCAAACTTACTAAGACAACAAATAAGACACCAAACCTTGATGCATTTAAACTCCACCGCATTAATCCAAATTTACTTTTCATGATTGAATTCGTTTTCTAGCGCGTGAAAATGTTGCAAGGTGTTTTATATGTATTCGCGAATATAGACACACGTAAGTAGCAGTCAGCGAAACAGCACTAAGAATTGACAAAAAGTTACGTCAATGTGAAATGCGATGATACCTGAACTCCCACGGTGTTCTGCGCAGTAACAGCGGTGATGACGGTGGAGCAGTAAACCCCCCGTGCGGAGCAAGCCTTCAAATCGGCTTGGATACCCGCGCCGGCGCCGGAATCCGAACCAGCGACAGTCAGCACGTGTGGAACTCGTACTTTAACCGAATGCTTCTGCTCTTCTTCTTGCTGCATTGCTCTCGGATAGGAAACCCTAGTTCTACAAAAACCTCGCGAAATTGAGTGCAGGAATTGATGATGGGTGAGAATGGAGTAAGGAGCTTGGGAACAGAGGTAAAACCCCATGAAGATGACGGATGGTTGCTGATATTTTGTATTTTGGTTTTTCGGGCCAAATTTATTTTCACTGGACGGTTTGGATTTGTTTGCGTTTTTTTTGGAAAAAATTATACCACTACAACCTTTATCGTTTGACTTTATAATCTGCACTTTCATTGGTATTTTTTGTTATATTTATATTTTACACATACACATCAAAACTTTATATAATCCTCAATTTTATCAGTTTTTATGTTATTTTTTTATTTTACACACGTACACCAAAAAATTACAAGAATTTGAAATTAAACCACGTGTATACGAGTGTTTGGATTTGTTTGTGTGGGGTTGTGAAGTCATACTAAAACAACTTTTATAGTATGATTGATATTCATATGAGAATGGAATGAACATTCTCAAGTCAATTTTTAAATTCATTATTGGTATAAATAATTTAGAGATTGAAATATTTATTTTTATTGAAATCCCCATTCTCAAAATGATGGGTTTAGCCGTTTTCCTTTTTCTCCCATAGGTTTAGCTATTCCCAATCAATTGAAAATGAACTTATATATTTTTTTTTTTAACAAAATTACACTCCATAATTTAAGACAATACTTTTATATTTAAAAAATGAAATTTGTACTTTGTAAATATTTGATATTATGTTCCAACTTATTGGATTGCTATGTGTTTTTATTTAATTATATATTTTATTCATATGTTTTTTAGTAATATTATAAAAATTATTAAATTATTATAAAAATTAAAAAACAACAAATAATAAAAATAAGAATAATTATGCGCATCTCAATTTTTATAATAAAAAAGAACAAGTATCATCAATTTGGTCCATACTAACGAAATATATATAATTTAAAATATTATTTATATCTACATATCTTCGAATGATTGAAATATATATATATATATATAACTAATAAATGAAAAATTGTTCATTCTATTAATAATTCTTCAAATTAAACTTATAAAAAAATACAATAAATTGTTCTAACTTTATCACGAAAAAGTTAAGCACTTTAGTTAAAAGTTTTTTATAATTTTATAATTATATTTTTATCAAAAAATTCAAAAGGGCTTACTAAATTATAATTTAAAAAATAATAATTTTAAAGAAATTGTGCTTCTATTTTTTTGCGTAAACATATATAACTTGTTGATAATATATAAAATGCATATATTTACTAATGTAATTTGAATAGCATTAAAAGTAATAAACTGCATAATTATAGACTTACTAAAAAAATATCTACGGTAATATATAAAAAATATTTTACTAATAAATACTTTTATTTTAATAATTTTTTACAAAAGTGTAATTTGGTCATTTAAAAAATTTATTCCATTCCATCCGATCATTCCTATTTACCAATCATTATAATGGAATTAAGAAGGGAATAACAATTTCATTCTTTTTTCATTCATTGTGCATATCAATCATAGGATAAACTATACCAATGTCATTTCATTCCCAACTTCATTCAATTCCTAAAGTCATTCCATTCCTGCATACCAATCACCATCTTATTATTTAATCTTATAATCTCCATTTTCGTCAATACGTTTTTTTTTAAATATATATATATATATATACGCATAGCAATAATTTATATAAATTTTTATTTTTATCAATATCTTTATTATTTTTTATTTTATACACAAAAAATTGCGAGGATTTGAACTTTAATCTCATACATAAAGTATAAGAACAATATCATTTGATCAATTAACCACTCATGTTATAAGTATTTATTTATAGTGGTTCATTTGATTGATTATTTATCAAGCTAAACAAACATATTTTAGAGTTCAATTGTCTATTTATTTTGATTTTTTATTTTAATTATGAATTAAACTAGGGATACAAACGAACCAAATTAGTTCACGAGGCTGATGAGCTGGCTCGAAAAGTGTTCAAATTCGAGTTCGAATGAGTTGGGCTCGAGTCAAATTCGTACAAAGTTCGAGTCAAGCTTGGGCCAAATAATTCTTGTTCGTAGGTTCTCAAGTCTGTATTTTTCTTAAAAAAATAATATTTATATATAAAATTATAATAATACATTAATTTTATTATATATTATTAAATCATTTCACATTTTGAGCTTGAGCTCGAGCCTGAACTTGAGCCTATAATTTTATCACAACATCGAGTTTAACGAATCAAGTTGAGCCTAGCCAAGTCTGAACATTGGCTTGAGCTTCAATTTCTGAGCTTGTCAAGCTCGAGTTTCGATTCATTTGATTCAAACTCGAACACGAGCATGAAAAAATGGTCAAAGTTTGACTCGCCTTGGCTCATTTGTATCCCTAAATTAAACACATCATCACATTGACTCGATTATTAATTTTCAAATTAATTAATTAATTTACACAAATTAGTTACTAGTGATAGTAATTTCAATTGGTATTGATTATTTTTAGCATAAAGCACAAGGCTTGCACGCACTCTATTGTATTTATCAATAAACCAAACAGCAATTAATTATAAATCACCATTGCAAATAACATTTATTATCAACAAATGGATGGTTTAATGTCCAAGTTAGATACTGGATTGTGTTATATGTTGGCTTGAGTTGTATAACGTAATTTTCAAGGTATAGGTTTGATTTTGTTTCGTATATATTGACAAGTATTTTTTATGTATGAATTTTTAAAAATATGAGAGGAAGTGTGATAATATTATATCATATTTTAAGTGATTATAATAAATTTAAAAGGAGAAATATTTTATTATAGAAAACGCATCATTGTTTTCTATGTTTGAAAAAATATTTATTATAATCAATTTTGAAACACATAAAATAAGTATGTGAAACACTTCACTTCAAAATTTTGAAAATGTAAATTTGTTAAATAGGAAATGATAGATATAAAAAATAAGATATAATTTACTATTCATCATAACATAAATACTCAATTGATTTTATCTATTTCTAAAATTTTATTGATAGCACACTTATTTCCATCACTTATTTTTTAGACTAAATTGCAAAATTATTTACGTCCCCCCCTTCCCCCCCTTTTTTTCATCTTTCAATTCACCCTTTGGGCTTTTGACAACATTTTCCGTCAATTAAAGGGTATTATGGTACTTTTATATAGTAAATTATTTTTATAATTATCAAGTTCAACTTTAAATTATCACCTTTTTTCCTTTAATATCAGCCTCAACCTATTTTTATGGCACACCTTCAAGCTACAAAATCAAATTTGTATTATTTAATTGGGGTACCCCTTCAATTAATTTTAATATTAACAAAAAATCAATTTTATCTATGCATTTCATTTGTTTATTTCGTTAAATTCCACCTTGTGGCATTATAGGTCCTTGCTAAAATTCATTCTTGTATTATCAAATAAATGTTGTTTAAAAAATTCACAGATGAAATAAAATATTGTAAGTACAATGTGTACATCAATATATGTTAGAATTACAAATGTACAGAACAACATTTAGTAGAACAATATAAATAGACACATATTGATTACAATAATCATCCCAAACTTATTAAATTAATGGGGATAATTGTCGATTATGCATTTGTTTTATTAGGTTCTATTGTGGCTATACGCACCTGGACAATTATTTAAAATATTGATTTAAACTACATGTAGGAATAATAAAAGAACAATAAACAAAACGACTTTAAAAAAAAAAAGAAAAACTTAGTTCAGAGTTCTCTTTCAATTTGCATTCATTAAAAAGTAAATTCATTGTTGACCAAGGATAAACATAATTCTGTATTACTTTCAAAATACAATGAACCTTAAAAAGTTTTAATTAACATTTACACAGCAATTTTCACAAAATTAAATGCCTTATTTGATACAAGCATTCAATTTTTTGCAATATTTTAAAAGAAGGCAATAAAAAGTGTATGTTGTGATACAAGAAGTTATGCAGATTTTTCTATATATGTATGTGTGTGTGTGTGTGTGTGTGTATTTCAATTAAAAAGAAGTAATATTTAAAAATTTTGATAGATCATTTGGAAGAGACATATTATTGAAAGGAAGAACTCTTTATTCACAAAGTTAGGCCTGCTTTCACATTTCCAACAGTTACGAGATTTCTAAAAATATTTTCACTATATATGTTTTACAAAAATTAAAATATGTGTGGTTATTCGAACGAAAATTGATTCTAAAATGTGTTTGATTTACAAGCTTCCATACAAAATAAGACGTGAGTTTTTGAAATAAATTTAAAGTTGATATTTCAAAAGTATAGTTTCTAGTAATTTATGGTTTGGTATAAAAATTATAATTCATAGGTCCTATTATTGTTTTATACGTCACATCAATCATATTTTATTAGAAGTAATAATATTGATATAGATCACAATATTTTTCTTTTATGACATTAATATTATGTTGAGTTGGGTAGAGAGTGATCATTTATTGGGTCAATTGAACTAGGTTGAGATAATGTTGCAATACCTAAACTGAACATGAAATCACAATAAAAAGTCATTATGGTTGGTAGAAAGGGATCGTAGTGAAAATCCTCCAATACTCAAATCAGATTGGAAGATCTGTAAAGGGTACGCAAGTAGAAAAAGTATCGCAGTAAAAATTCTCCACTACTCAAAGTTAGATTGGGAGGTCTGTAAAAAGTATGCAAGTGACCATTGGAATATAAAAGGTTGAATGGTCTGTGACCTTATGATATAAATCTCCCATATAATGTGAGAGGTTAGAAGCTTGATGTCGAGTGGCCTCCTAATGTGCGTGTGCATGTATAAATAAATAATAATAATAAAAAGTAAAAACTATTGGAATAATAAGGGAGAGTTTTAGGTATTGGTAAAGTAAGTATTTACAACATACTTGAAAATTACGCATGGAAATAGGCTATATTAAGTTAGGCTTTGACTTAAATGGTCTAGTTCTGTCACGCAACAAATGACAAGCTTGAGCTTAACCTATTATTTATGATTTTTTTTTTAAGAGCTAGCTTGGTTGGATTTTTAAGTTATCTAATGATTATTTATCATGTGATAATTTGTATGATTTTTTATTATTGTGTTGCAGTTTAATTGGCATGATAAGTAAACTCATAGGAGGTGATAGGGTAGTTTATCATGAGAATTACACATACAAACATGAATTTTTAGTATTCATGCGGGTTTGAGTGTTTATTATCACTTCAATTAAATGAATGATAAAGTAAGATAAAAACATTATATTCCACCTTATCATCCCAACCAAACTAGTCCTAAAGGTTAGGTCTAACATTTTTAATAAATTCTAAAGACTTAGCTCGGCTTGAAAGCCAACCTAAAAGTTTATTTTCTACTAAGGTTTCAATAAAGTCTAAACATCACATAAATCTAAATTTTTAATATGCTCAAACTTGTAATAAACCTTAATAAGTAATAATCAAAATGCTAAATAACAAATGCATAATTATGAAAATTAAAGTCTAAGTATCGAATAGTATTATTTTAACAAAAAGTAATATTAAATCACATAATAGATTCCATAAACGACTAATTAAAGAAATCAAATACAATTAGTTATTTAATATTATATCATAATTATTGTACTTTTTGTGTGAAGAATGATAAACGGGTTGACCTATTAGATTTTGTGAGATTCTAGAAAAGTTTAAATCTAACGTATTTAACTAAAAAAACTACTTTTTATGCTTTAATATGATCTTTTTATTAAATAGATTAGGCCATAGATTCTTAATGAATAGCCTAATCTATTTTCCTCCATACTGAAAATGTAAAATTTCTGGGTATTTATAGTTGGCATGTGGTTAAACTTGAGTGTCTGAACTGACAACATATTGTGCATACACGTATATATCACTAAAGGCTAATATTGGTCCGGGCCAAGTTCCTTTATAAAAATGACACGGATCTCGCCCATTAACTGAGTTTTCTCATACATTCTTTCACAGTTTCACTATCATAGGTGTATAAAAAACAAAAAAGAAAATATTGTTTAATTTATTAATGAACTTTAATTATTTTAAAATTTATGAACTGTCATATTACACAAATATTGTGAGTCATACTTGAAAAAAGTGGATGTTATGGGTCTGGTCCGTCTGGATGGGAATTTGATGTCTCGATTATCGGATCCGGGCCTCAGGCAAAATGGATATTGGGAAATGGTAAAACCATCCGACAAATCAATTTCGGGCGGGGCAGCCCTAAAACTAAAACTTTTCAATAGTTAAATCCCGCCATTGACAATCCCTCTTCGATTTGAAGCTCGTCGTTCTCCCCCGCCCCATTGCTCTCTCCACACATACTGACACACATTGCCGCCTGGGCGCAATACATGCATATCCTGCAAACATACACTAAGTTAAAATTTAAAATCGGCTGCTAAATACTTTGGGATTCTCAAGTTTGGCTTCGCTCTCATTATCTACGTTGAATCCCGTTCGTAAAGGTTAGATTTCGCTCTTTTTGTTGGATGCATTCATGGATTTGAAGTGCCGTATGATTTTTTTAGGCGGAATCTTATTTAATTGGAAAGGTAGGATAATGTCGAAATATGTTTTGGCCAAAGAATCCTGATTATAAAATGAGAATTCAACTTCGTTTATGGCGCAACACTTTAAGCGTATCTCTTATTTATGATATCTAAAAAGAAAAAGAAAAACGGAAATGGCATGGGAATCAGTTATTCTCAGGAGCAAGTAAGCATTATGCACTTCTGCATTTATTGTGTGGATACATGAAATCTGCCTGTTTGATCAAATTGCTGGTTTTTTAGTGGAAAAGAATTCTGATTGAATTTTTACTGAGAAATCTGGTTGATGCTGCTATTTCCTTGAGCGTCGATGAATTAGTTCATTTTGGATTTTGGTTTGGTGCTGTCACTCATTTTTACAAAGGTCTGGAGATAATATCAGGGGGTGGATTTTGAAAGATAGTGGTCCATTCATACTGGTGCGGTAAATAGGTGCGCATGACATAGGGATATACTGCAATTCCGTCCAAAAAGTGGATTAAAGAACAGTGGATGAATTGATTTTGAGTTATCTAGGAAAGAAAGTGATTAGACTGGTCGGAGTACCTATCGACCCTTGCTAAGGGCCTGTGGGAGGGACACTTGATGTACATTTTTGAAAGAAGTACATTCGCAACGCATATCCTGCAGACCACAATCCATGCCTATAAGACTGCTCTATGACCATAATGTACTAAGAAACTCACTCAGTGTACTTCCTTTAATATAGTAATTTCTGTTGGATCTGCATGCTATTAGGCTATTAATCACGCATCACTGGATTGTTCCAATTACTAGCTAATTATTGTTCAAACTATTAGAAGGAAAATTTGGTAGAGAAGTCCTAATCTGTTATTGATTGAATGTGCTTCTACACCAACCCTTGGGATTGTGAGTGCATTGGATGAATAGCTGAGCAACCTATGTGCATCCATGATATTCATTTCCACGTACAATTCAACATGGCCATTGCCAAACTCATCTGATCATGTGGTCACTGATGTGCTTTGAATACAGCTCTGAGCTGTCTTTCAAATGCTTTAATGGAAGATCAGTTCATGCTGACTACTTTTGAAATGCTAATGTTCTGTTAACATTTAGATGTACTAGAAGTTGAGCTCTGGCAAATTTATGCTCTAATAGGACGAGGACTCATACTTAAACAAGGTCTCAGGAACTAACTGCGATTTGGAACAGGTTTTACTCAGATATCTTTCATTCCTTCTACTTAAATTTGATATTTTACTCAGTGCACGTGCCTTATGTGAATTGATTAACACACATATCGGACAATGCAGTTTCTAGCAGTGCAACAAGGCAACATCAGATAGAATTCTACGTAAGGCAAGAATAACTGTCCTTCATTCTTGCAACTTGTTTCATATATCTCAGTCTCCTATTCCCTTTTTAGGTGCTCACTGTTTGTTGGTGTCATATTTTTTGTAGAGGAGTGTTTCTGTTCCTTGGATTCTTACTGAGTTGTTATTTTTAATTGTACTTTGCAGTTAGGTTCATGATTGGGTTTTCTGATAACTCAGGAGATAATGTTGAAGGAAGAGCACACAAGGCGAGGATAATGGACATGCCTTTCAAATTATTTTCCTTTTCTTTTCATTCTGCATGACAAATTTCCCTTCAATTTTTGGTCAATTTTTTTTTGGCAAATGTAGGGGAGGCAACTCAAATGGAGATATGGATTGTAGCCACAAATTGCATAAAGTCAATTGGTCTGAACATGCCAATGCACACAATAACTTCTTGAGCCAAGATAAATTTTTGAATGGAAACTTCCTTTTCTCGTTATCAAATCAAAAACCTCAAATTGGTGAAGCAAGGGGTGCTAGGTATGCTACAACCACGCATTTTTTTAGGTTGAAAATGATTTGCATCTTCTAGATATGGTATTAACTACCAATATGCTTGGTTAGCATTTATCTTTGTTCAAGTTTTGGAAGTTATAAAATATCAAGCTTGCTGTTGAGCAGTTGAGGTTATTTACCTAAAATAATATTATAGCATTGAAATTGGAATACAGTTGATATGGTGAGAAATATCCTTGTAAAATTACTCGAAAGTATATCTTTTGCTTCTCTTTGTAGATTGACCGTCTAAACATCTCTTCATTAACTCTTACTCTCTAGACTACATAATTAGGAAGCTGGATATATTCATGCTGACAGGAGTTGTATTATCTAATTCGTTTACCATCCTGTAATGCTTTGTCCTTTTCCTTACATTGTTTCTTTCCTTATTTCTAGGTCTGTGGCTTGTCAAGTCAAGGATATTAGAATGCACAACGCACAACTTGAAAAGGTGATGTATCGAATTGGCATGCTAGTTTATTTCCTGGTTTCTCTACGTGTTAGGATTTGGTACCTTTGTCAATATCAGATTATAGTTGTTTCTTATCCTCTCTTACTGTGCTCCTAAACCCTCCTACTTAGTCATTGTCTAGTGCAATGGTTAATTGCTCGAGGCTGGAAACTCTAAGATTGTGCATTTGGATCAAGGGGTAGCCACTCTATACATAAGTAGAAAGGTTTCAGATTTAATCCACCTTTGTCTTTATGTTTTCACCAGTGTTATATGACAGAAAGAACCTTGAGTCTGTTCCTCAAAGTGAGTGTTTTTATGTTCACCTTGCAGCAGTGTAAAGTCTTTCCTGGTTTGGGAGATGAGATATGCCTTACTGTGTGGGCCAGGTGGCCTGTAGTGCACCATTGGCAGTATGGTGTACGTTTCTATATAGCCTAACTGTTAGGGTATTAACTCCAAAATTCAAATTGAGAAAAATAAAACTTAAAACTCGAACAAGGTTCTGATACCTAAGCGTCAGAGATTTGTGCTTTATTGTTTTAGTTAATTGTTATCTGTAAGATGATCATGAAACACTTGTGGCAGTTAACTTGGCCCCTGTCGGATTTATGAATTTAAATTGATTCAATAACCGCCAACCTTTGGATATTTTCTACGTGATGAATAAAAGATACACATATTTTTTGTTTATATTGTCGTGATACTGGAAATGCCACAGTGAATAGCTTGTGCATATCTATTTTTCTGAAGATGCTTTTAAGATTTCTTTACTACAAATGATAAGATAGCCTTTAGTTGCTTAAAATAAAGCAAGCATGCTTGTAGTAAAGCAAAATACTCGAAATAAAGTAAACACAGTTACTAAGGCATTTGTTATTGAAGAAAAAAGGATGTTGAAATAAGCCATTAGACAATTGTGTTGTGGTGTTACAGAATGATAATTAGATAGTTATAGGAGGTACCAGTTGTTATAAATTAGGGAGAGAATCAGAGACAACTGCTATAGTGGTGAACTGAAGTCTGTAAGGGGGAAGTGCTTAAAAAGCAAGTATACAAGCTTCCATGTTCAATCAGAATGGTGGATTGGACTTTTCTGGAAGACTATAAAGTCAAATCTAACCTGGCCGAAAACACACTTGGTTGTGAGGATTGGAATGACCCTGCCAGGCTGGTCTGCACCATTTCATTATTCAGATCCAACAAGAGAACTAGTCTGCCGCAAGGTTTGTTCTGCCATTTTACAGTCCAACTTGTAGGTCCGAGCTGGGTTATAAAAGTGATGACTTGCAACATCAGCAGGAATTCAATGTCTCTTTGTTTGATTTTTTGTGCTACAAAGATTTTTTGTGCTATAATGCTGTCTTCCTTTTCTGCAAATACCATTCTGGTGCACATGATCTCAGCCTTCTCTTTTCTCGTCTAGGGTACTTATGATACTTGTGCATGCCTTCGATGTTTTCTTTGCCCCTGAAGAAATTTTACTATATTTTAAAAAAAAGTATATGTCATTTTTCTGCTTAAATAGAGGCAATAGGCTTCATCTTTGTTTTTCCTTCTCAAATGATTGAGAAAGGGTTGTTTATCTTTTATGATTCTTAGTTTTTTATCTTCCCTTTTCTTTCTGTTACTGTTACATGCCAGCAGAACTATTTGTGCCTAATCCTTGGCTTTATGTTGCTTCTGGTAGCCTACATGATTGCATATATCTTATGCTTCTTGTTATTATTTTGTTTTTAGCTTTTCTCTCTTTAAAAGCATAAATAATCTGTGCCTTTTCCATTGGCTCATTGTTTGCCTTCTTCGATTTTTTCCCTCATAGCATTTAGTAAGCCATTGATAGAAAGGAATATCTTGTCTTATCATGGAGCAAGCTCATCTTTGTTAGAGTACTTCAAGCCAAAGCAATCTACTTTTTAGCTTTCAATTGGTCTCAGTTTTAACTCAAATTATAATTCTTCATTTTATCAAATGATATTTTGACATGTAAAATCTCAGCAGGCTTGGCAGCTTCTTTCCAGCTTTCAGTTATCTTCTAGAAATTATACCAAGCCTGGAAAAACTCTTCCTCTGCCCAAAGACACCAATGCATTCATATCTCAAAGCTCAAGACGAACAACTCAACAATGCAAGTCTAATTTGAAAAGCACAGGTGCAGGACCTAACCAAAATTGTCAAAGCTTTAGTAAAGGTGATGTACAAACCAGTGAACCCAATAAGTGCCCGAACAGTTCTTTTCCACCCCGCCCTTTTGAGGTTAAGGAAGCGAGACAGATCATAACTGGAGAGAAGGTTTTACACTCATCAGCAGGTGGTACATTGCAGAGGCAAACCATCAATTGCACTGCTACTAAATCTGCAGTGAATGCAAGTACATGGAATGGCCCAAAATCCTCCTTTTCTGATGGCGTTGATGATGATGACATTCTTGAGGTAATTCATGAGTGGCTTACAATATGAGCATGATCTGAATTTTCAGCTTTGATTAGGGTGAATATTGGTGTGGGGGACCTAAGTTGCTCTGAGTAAGTTCACTCAGAAAGGCCTAATGTTCACAAGTTGGCCAAACGTTATGAAGAAATGGGAAGCTTTTCTTGGCCTGTCATTATTGGGTTAAGATGATTTCATACTTATATTTCTTCTCTCTTCTTTTCTTTTTTTGGCTTACATTTTCTGAAGTCAAGTTAGTGATACATTTGGTAATTGACTAAAATTTATATTATTCAGAATATTGATGTGGACCAAATAGTTTTGGATCATTATCAGTCAACACCTCAGCCATCAATCTCTAAAGTTCCACCAATTACTCCCCACACAACTAAAGACAATTTTCCTAGCGAGGAAACAAATTTGCCCCCAGAGTTGTGCTTAATGTGCAGTCACAATTGCAAGGTAATCTTTTAGTTAATCTATTCCTTGTAATGATCCAGATTTACTACCCAATTCTTATACTGCACTACTGATATTGTTGCAGCTAGGGCTTTGTCCGGAAGCTTCAAATCACCTGCAAGCTATGAAGGATACTCTAATAGCCATATCAAATGATCTTATAGACAATGTTGATGAGATGAGTTCAGAGAAAGTAGAGACCCTACGTCAAGAAAGGTTTCCTTCATTCTTATCTGTTGCCCATACTTCAGTTATTTATCTCGGTACAATTTTTGGAAGTCATTGTATTTCACAAAAAAGATATGAAAGGATGGCAGCAACTGATTCTATGGCTACCATGTCTAGAATGATTTTAAGATTCAGCATTTGTTTTTCTTCTCTTCTCTGCCTTTATGTATATCACGAACTTATTTTGCTGCATTTATATATATTTTTTTATTTAGTTTATGCAATCATCTAAACTTATGATACTTGCGTGTTACTCTTAGGCAGCAGCTGAAGAAACAAATTCAGCAGCTTGAGAAATATCTTCAGACTACATCAGTCAATGATGAAAGAAAAATGTCACATTTTTCTGCATCGACAGCAACCCCGATGGCTTTTCAGTATGAGACCCCTCCAGCAGTGCCTTTTCGAATTGATCCGACAAGGCTTGATTCCCAGTTTCAAGCGAACAATGGCCTGCACAGGTTTGATAGATGGGGTTCGTCATCTCTTTCATTTTATTCTACAGATGGGTTTGGGCTTTCAACTGCCCCATTGGAGAGAGAACCGTATGTCCCCAAGTATATTGAGATCAATTACATAGAGGGTTCAACTGACAAAAAATGGAGTAGTCGGGAATTTGCTTGGACGAAGAAGCTAGAGGTTGGTATTGATATAATCTCTTGTTTAAAATTCTACTAGTTGTTCTAATTTCTTGTTCATCCGTTGATGGTCAGGCCAATAACAAAAAAGTGTTCGGAAATCACTCCTTCCGCCCAAACCAAAGGGAGGTGATCAATGCTACAATGAGTGGATACGATGTTTTTGTTTTGATGCCAACTGGAGGGGGGAAAAGCCTGACTTATCAGGTTAAATAATTTCCTTCTGAGTCACTGCTTTTTTATTTTTATCCAGTTTTACAGTGGCGCAATCTTTTTGGATTTGGAGATATCGAGCTGTATGATTTCAGTACTTTTCTCATTTTGCTAGAGTTGAATTTTATTATTTTTGACAAGATAGTTATGGTTGCTGATTATTCTCATTCTTTACCTTTGATTTTATCCTATGTGGAATAAATTTTTAGGCCCATTATGGACATTATTCTTCAAATTATATAAAAACATGCTGACTATCAAATTTTCCTTTGTTATCATCTGCAGTTGCTGTCAGTGAGAAATTTACATATTCAAAACTCATGTTTTTTCTACAGCAGATTACCTCTATTTCTCCTTGGATGTGATGGTGTGATGATTTGTACCCAAGCTACAATTTGCACTAGTAGTAGTTAATCTCAAAAGAGACTAATATTCTTTATTTAGATGAAAACTACAAACACTGTAGTAGCAACATTGCAAGAGATGCTAATATTCCTTATACTGAGATTTTATACATGGTTCTTCAGGTCAAAACTGATTATGTGATTGAATGAGATAAATCACAATATTTCATCTTAGTTGAGTCAGATTTCTGGTTTGCGTGTTCCCAAACCTGATCTGAAGTTCCACTTTTTGCTCTCACTAATTTCTTGCAGAACTAAGTAAGTGGATGTTTAATTACCAGTGGTACAAAGTGAATGTTCTGTTACTTTTCTGCGATCCAAGTTGTTTCAGTATTCTCTAAAACTGGCTTTTGACGTGGCGTGAATGCTGGTTTCTTGCAGCTCCCTGGTCTTATATGTCCTGGCATAACTTTAGTCATTTCACCTCTTGTTTCTCTTATCCAAGACCAAATAATGCATCTACTGCAGGTAATCTACCCGATCGCGTAGGTTGTGATAATGTCAAATGATATGTTATCTTTCACTTAAATTGCGACACATTAATATTTTGACAGTGGAAAAGCCAGCCTAACATGTATTTCTATCAAATTACAAACAGGCAAATATACCTGCTGCTTATCTGAGTGCCAACATGGAGTGGACTGAGCAGCAAGAGATTCTCAGAGAGCTTAATTCAGATTATTGCAAATACAAGCTATTGTATGTCACCCCAGAGAAAGTCGCTAAGTGAGTAGAGGTTCCAAGTTTCTAAAACTCCATTTTAGTTTACCTTCTTGTAGATTAATGTTTGGTTCTATATGTTCACTTACTAGAAGTTCTGTATAAGTCATCGGTTGCTTGTGTCTTTAACTGCTATTCTTATTTTGAATTGCTAAAGAAGAAATTGAGATGTAACAGTTTGTGTTGTGCCCTTTAACTAAAGATTGTTTTCACTCGTTGCACAATGCCAATAGTCAAGTTGGGTGCCTGTGTAAAGTCGAGACCTCTTTTTGTTGAAATGTGTGACTTGAATGAGACTAATTTGTTTCAAGGATGCAATATATAAATGATTATGTTGCTGGGAATAGTTCAGTTATTTTCCTCTTCAGTACAAAGTATATATTGCTGGATACGCATTTGTATTCAATTGTATGATCAGTGGCTTCCCATCTGTGCCTTATTGTGTTATATTTGGCATAATGGGTCACCATTATTCCTCATTTGAGAAGTTTATCCAAGGCAAGATATAATCGAAATATATTGTCACTGGAATGAGTTTTGTGTTAGGTCAGACCCCACAGTGTTTGATTTCTGTTTCTACTGTATGAAGCCTTGGCTCGGCTCATCCGATGCCTTATATTTGAAAACAATGGTCTTGATGTTCTTTGAGTCTGTAATCTTGATGTCTGTAGGTTCACTTCTCAAAACATTCAGTTGGTGTATAAGTTTGTGCCATGTACGGTGGCATGAGGGGTAGGAGCTTGTTCAAAAGCCTACCTAAGACTTTCAAGTTGTCCCAAGTTTATATGTCCAGTATTTGTAGATGTTTCTTCGTCTACATAAGCTAATAACAAAGTTGTAAAGTCTGCAGCTTGGTCTTTTTTCCCTGAATCATGGTTTCCCTAATATAGTTCCCAATGAAGTCTATAAGTAATCTTGACAAGTATCTTTATTCATTTATTGTAGCAAATGCTATTGATTTTTCTGCCTGTGCTAAGTTTACTAATTTGACTTAAGTGAGGTCATATACGGTGCTGCGTCACAGAGCAAAATATTTTACGAAGATCATTAAGAAATCTGAAAGAACAGTTAGCTTGAAAAGATAAGCTAGTCTCTTTATATGTCTGAAGAGTTTGAAATGTTAATCATCATGCATGCTGCAATTTTTGGGTTTGTCAGTTTCATTGGGTGTGTTTGAAAATTTCTGCTCATTGTTGTTTGTTCCCAAGAGTGATAGGTCTCTCTGAGGCCAAGATACTTCTAATTTTATTTGAGATGGGTATGACTGTGATCTGCATTACATTATATCCATGGAATGTGTAAAATACAACTGACTTGAACCCGCAACCTATAATAAGTGCTTCTTTGCCATTAACATCCATGCAATGGTTAGTGGCTAAGTTTCAGTGGTTCATGCCTGTAGAAGTGATGCTCTGCTGCGTCAGTTGGAGAGCCTACATGCTCGTGAGTTTCTTGCTCGGATAGTCATTGATGAAGCTCACTGTGTTAGCCAATGGGGACATGATTTCAGACCAGATTACCAGGTATTGTATGTTTATACAGCTTTAAGTTAAGCTGTAATAGTTTATTTGACTAGTCCAGTACTCCAGTTGACGTCCCCATCATTTACTGTTTAAATTCGACAAGTTGTGTATAATAGGTACTTTGGAAAGTAAAGTTTATTATGTGTGTTTTATTTACTTACACATCTGGGTATGTCTTTTTATAGGATTCACCAAATTACTGGGGTTTTTTATTTTTTCCTGACATGTTGCAGTGCTTTGGAGCTAAACAAATTCTATTTTCTATATATAATATTTGAGAATTAATGGGTTTCTTAACTGGTTGTGGTATCTGTCCAGGGTCTTGGTATCTTGAAACAGAAGTTTCCAACCATACCTGTCTTGGCCTTAACTGCTACTGCCACTATTAGTGTAAAGGAAGATGTTGTGCAAGCTCTCGGTCTAGTGAATTGCATTGTTTTTCGACAAAGTTTTAATCGTCCAAACTTACGGTAAGTGCTAGTTTAGGATTTATATTGCTCCATGTCACAATTTCTTATGCTCCAATGTTGCAGATATTCTGTTGTTCCCAAGACAAAGAAGTGTGTAGAAGACATTGACAAATTTATCAAAGAGAATCATTTCGATGAATGTGGGATCATTTACTGCCTTTCTAGAATGGATTGCGAAAAGGTTGCTGAAAAGTTACAGGTTTGTCCATTTACTTTGATTTTACTTTGATGTTTCTGTTGACTTCATGAATGTAAAGATGAATGATGAATACAACATGAGCTATCCCCCCATTCTTCTTGGCAAATAATTGTCAGCTGTTATGAACGTTTTCATCTCTCTGCTTGCAAGGCCATTGTACATGGGGTCTTCTATCCTAAGTAAAATAAACGGTTCTACATTACACTGGTGTAACAAAAATATCAGATGAGGCAATATAGAAATCTTTGGTACATGAAGCCGCTTCAATTGATTCAATATCGATGAATCTAGAAAAATGGGTAACTCTTTCCTTTTGCATATATATAGTATTTAATGATATTCCAGATGTTGCAACTTAAAGCACGCGATTCATCTGGAGCATCCTCCTTCTGTGACTTACCTGGAGGCACTTTCATGACAACTTTACCGGGGTTTTCCAAGTCAATAAACACCTGCAGTACTTCTGGACAAGAAAATAACAGCTATAGAAAATAATTTTTTGAAAACTGACCTATTATTTTGATATTTTTGTTCAGGAATTATTGCCATAAATTTCTGATTTTCAATCTTCATCTATGAATATAAGCAAAATATATGGTATTGGTGTTGAATTTTTGTATAATGAGCTGTAAATGTTTGCCAAACTCGATTATTCTTATTGATTTATTTATTTGGGTATTACAGTGTTTGTATTATTTTTACCTTGGTGTCAAAGAATATAAGGTCTCTCTTCTTTTATTTGTTATTAGTTAATACTAAAATTTTAAATAAGGGATGGTCAAAAGAAAAGGGTAAATGGTCGGAAGAAAGAGAGGCAAAGTTAAAGATAGAACTGTCATTTAATCAGTCGCAAATTGTTCATTGATAATAGATTGAAAATTTGAATCCATCTCCAAGTAGTATTTTTCTTTTTCTTTTTGTTGGGGTGGTTCTCATTTTGACTTTAAGTAGAAGCTGTTGACCTGCCATAAAATATTTTATGGGTTTATCTCTTAAAAGTCAATGCTTCTCTTGTTTCTTTCTCTCTAGGCCAAATTTGAGGGGTGGTAATGGTTGCAGATTTCCACTAAGTTCACTTCAAAATCTACTAGAAAAATGCCTTCTAAACTGGGCAAATGGTACAGGGTGTCGAAAGGAAAGTAGAGATTGACTGATCTGAATTAAGAGTGAGGTGGGGAAAATTGGAGCTGACGTGAAACTTGGTAGCTTTTCCTTGTGATAATCTTCTGATACTGTCTATGGCATTCTACTGCGTTGTTCTTCTACATGTGGATCATCACTCTGTTCCATCTGTTTAGCAAAAATATAATGCATTGCTATAAAATAAATGAGAAAGTGCAAGGTTGAGATTTTTTAACCTTGTTTATATGGGCCTGCTACATCTATGCTGTGGAGTTACCTCAATCCCTTTATTTTGCTTAGACTTTCACTTTTACTGTTGAAACATCAATTTTATAGGACCTCATATAATCTTTATCTCATTTCAAAGCACAATCGTCTGACTTGGGGTTGAATGACAGAATTCGGCAATTTAAAAGTTAGTTTCTGCTGTAGCGGGGTTAGGAAGCAGATAACAGTAGAAAACTGCAATTCTAATATTATATATGTGCCCTTAAAAAATATCAGATGTTTTTTGCTATTTATGTTGGCAATATATGCATTTTTCAGGAGTATGGACACAAAGCAGCCTTTTACCATGGCAGCATGGACTCAACACAGCGAGCAATTATTCAGAAACAGTGGAGCAAGGATGAGATCAACATTATATGTGCAACAGTGGCATTTGGGATGGGTACAAAATCCTACTCTTTTGGTCCCTTTGAAGCATATAACGGATTTGTACTGACACAAGTGTTTTTAGGTATCAATAAGCCTGATGTTCGGTTTGTAATTCATCATTCTCTTCCAAAATCGATTGAAGGGTACCATCAGGTGGTCTTTGAAGCACATTATCCTTCCTCCTTTTGCCTTTATTAGTCTGTAATGTTTTTAATAATATTCCTAATATGGTTAAGCATTACCTTATTTCATGTAGGAGTGTGGTCGTGCTGGTAGGGATGGTCAGCCTTCATCTTGTGTGTTATACTACAGTTATAGTGATTACGTGAGTTCCAAAATCGTCAGCTATCTTCACCATCCTTCGATCATAATTTTCGTTCTTCTGTTCTTTTGTTTTGTGCTTTTGCTAGTTTGTTTGAAGATTGCTATCTGCATTTCTTGCACCCCCTGATATAGTGACAAATATAAACACTGTGAACCTGTATTTCTTTCCTATTTTTCTGCAGATTCGAGTGAAGCACATGATTAGTCAAGGAGTGGTTGAGCAAACACCCTCTGCATCGGGCTATAATCGTGCAAATATGGGACCCTCAGGGAGGTTATTGGAGACAAACACTGAGAACCTCCTAAGAATGGTACTGACAGAATATTTTATTGTCATCATGTTAGTATTACTAGCTTGTTAATATCTTTTAACAAACTGAAGCTGTTTTCAGGTTAGCTACTGTGAAAATGATGTTGACTGTAGGCGTCTCCTAACGCTAATTCATTTTGGAGAAAAATTTGATTCTCTTAACTGCCAGAAAACTTGTGATAATTGTTCCAAGAATCAAATCTGTGTGGAGAAAGATGCTACTCAGACAGCAAAGCAGCTGGTTAGGATTTCCAAATTTTATTTTATTTTTTGAGTTGTCTAATTTTCTCTCACATGGAGACTATATCGTGTTATAGTGTTTTTGTCTATTCCTGCTCTTTTATATCTTTTATTGGGCGCATAATGCCAAGTTTCAATAAAACATTATGCAACGTAATACAGGTTGAATTGGTGAAGATAACAGGACAGCAGTTTTCTACTGCCCATCTCTTGGAGGTCTACAGAGGTTCCTTAAGCCAATTTGTATGTCTTGATGATTAGAAGTGCTTTCATGTGTTCTCGTGTCATGTCTTAGGTAATTTATTTGACACTATTCTGATACAATAACCTAGGTCAAGAAACACAGACATGAGACCTTGAGCTTGCATGGAGCTGGAAAACATTTGGCCAAAGGTGAAGCATCTCGTGTATTCCGTCATCTGGTCATTGAAGATATTCTTGTTGAGGATGTGAAAAAGAGTGATATATATGGATCAGTATCCTCAGTAGTGAAGGTATAACAGTCTTCTTTCTTGAATTTTTCTTTCTTGGATAATACAATCCTTGGAGAATGAAGCAAGAAATTGCCTCCCCACCCCCCCACCCCAAAAATCTCTCTCTCCATTTCTTTACATATTGAGTTGTGTAAAGAATTGCCTTTGGCATATGGCCTATATCTCAGGTTAATGAATCCAAGGCTTACAATCTCTTTGCTGGAGGCCAGACAATCAAACTAAGGTTACATTCTTTTGTAATTATAAGATGTTACTCTACTTCTCGGAGTATTTTTCACTTTCAAACTTTCCAGATCACGTTTAATTAATCATCAAATCAATGCTGAATGGAACAAAATGCAGTACCAAATTAGACACTCGTTGACCTATCTAGAATGTCCCATGTTTACAAGTGTAGTTGCTCATATGTTTTATGGGGCACTGAGATAAAATACCATAACATTTCTGAATGACTATTATGGGGCTCCTGGTGCTTTATTAAGCTATTTACTAGTCAGCTGCAGGTTTGAATGCTAGAATCGTGCCACTGCCTTACCATATAGTCCATTCATTTCATCACAAGCCAACATTTGGTCCGGATGAATTTTTGTGCTCTGTGTGCTTAGTTGCGTATGGATTGCTTTCTTCCTGTTAGCTTCTTCTACCAGTTCCTGAATTCATTCATATGATTAATTCACAAATCACATATAATAATTGAAGCTGTGGGGAACATATTGACTATTAACATTCATGCTCATTTTCAAATCAATTTTCTGACAGCTCTTTCATCAGCAATTTGTGATGTGTTTGAAATTGAAAACAGTTCCTCTTCTGTTAATTTTCTATATTACTGAATATTCACCTAAATACACTCCCGTCCTTCAAAAGCCAAGTCATTATTATTCTTGTGGCAAAACTTAAGTCATCGTTTGAAATAAATTATCCATCTATATTGGTGGAATATGTCTTGAAACTTTCTTGAGCTCTTTGTCGGCTTGTACTGACACCATTTTGGTGGAATTATCTTCAGATTCCCATCTTCTGTTAAAGCATCTAAATCAGGTCGATCAGAAGCCACTCCAGCAAAAGGCTCACTGACATCAGAAAAACAAGGCCCTCCAGAGATGGATGCTCCAGCCCAACCTCAGTCCGAAGTGGATTTGGTAGTTTATGAGTTTTTAATAATATTTTTTTTTGTTGGTGGTTTACACGAAAAATATCTTTGAGTATACATGCAATTATATATTTTTTTGTTATTGTTTTTCTGCATAGAACCTTTCGGCGAAACTATATTCTGCATTGCGGATGCTCAGGACTATTCTTGTCAAAGAAGCTGGAGAAGGGGTGATGGCATACCACATATTTGGGTGCGATTCTTTTCTTTGTTCCCATCCTTCAATTTTCTCGTTACCATTAGCAATGCTATTTGTATTTATGCTTAAAGATTTATCAAGTTCGGAAGTATGAAGAGCATCATGTGTATGCTGCTTACTTTTTCTTGCTGTTTTTCTGTCCCTGGTTAGAAATGCGACATTACAGCAGATCAGTAAGAGAATACCCAGAAGTAAAGATGAACTTCTAGAGATCAATGGTATTGGCAAGTAAGTTATTATCTCAGATCAAATCTTCAAAGCTTTAAGTTCTAACATTCCAGCTGAAATGTTAACCAACATTACCACTATTTTCAGGGCAAAGATTACCAAATATGGAGATCGTTTGCTGGAAACCATTGAAGCCACGATCAGGGATTATTACAAGGACAAAAACAGCAGCAGCAGTAATGACAGCAGTGATTCAAAGAGGAGAAGACATTCCACGAATGTCTCCAATGATGATTTCACGGAGAGCACTGGCCGGTCCAAGAAAAGGCTGCTGAAGAAGCAGAATAAAAATGGCGAGGCTGTTGATAATGTGTCCTTCTAGCAACATCCAATATGAGGATATCGACTTCGACGACAACCTATTTTATGTGGATGTTAGTGAAGCTGATCATGGTTGTGGTGGGAGAGTTCTTCCTTCATGGTCAACCACACGAAATGTGGTTCATCGTTAATGTCATATTGGTTCTATTTCTTTTTTGGGCCATTTATTTAAAAGTACCAAAAGCATTTTTAAATTTTGTGATTAGTTCCCACTTGATTTTCTTTAGAATAAGCTTCCTAGTTTTGTTAAAACTTTAGAGATTATTCTATACTCACTCGATTTGAGAAAAATGCCCTTAAGTATAATATTTTTCATTCATTCCCCTCCCCCCTCACTTATTTATCATCCACACAAGCAAACAGTAAACCATGGCATATGTACTTTTATTACTAGAAATAGAAAGTGCAACAAGCTCCACGGCGGGAACGAGAATAATCTTCGGAGCCAATAACCACCAATCTGATATTTGCATTATCTTCTTTTCTTTTTATTTTCATCAATTTTGGGTTTTTTCTTCTTCTTCTTAGTTGTTTTGAGTTTCTTGTATTTTTCCCACAATGTCAACTAGTAGTGAAGCAGGAGTTTTCAATAAAGCGTTGGGGAGTTGCTGCTACAAAGACGAGCTTCATATAATGTCAGTTAAGGATGATATGGCTTCAATAAACATGTACATTAATCTTGCAAGAAAATTGAGTGAAATCAACGTTGAACTCTTCAGTTTGCAATACATAACTTCACATTAAAGATTGTACCTTACTTTGATTGATAATGACGATGTCATGAATATGGTTTTGCTGCATTTGACATTGAAGATAAACATTGTTGATATTCTGGTAAACCGAAAGGATGAATCAAGCAGCAATGCAAAGAAGAGTAGTGATGTTTTAAGGTAATACTTCTACAGAATTTAAACTGTATTGCAGTTTGTAAAGTTTTGTATTTGAAGTGTTTTGAAATTGTACTCTATTTATTTGAAAATCTTTCTCTACTTGGAGCATTCTACATTATACTTCACTACAAATAAAATTGTACTTCATCTCACAAAAATTGTACTCTATTATGTAAGTTTTATACATCAAGTGTTCCACTAATGGATTATCCAAAATTGTACTGCAACTTCTAGCGGTTTATACTTGAAATGTTTCCAAACTGAACATTTTCTATCTAAAATTATACTTTTGGTTTTCTAAAATTATACTTCATTTTACCTAAATTTGTACTTCAGTTATCTGAATCTATTATTTAAATTTTATTCTTCAAGTGTTCTATTAATGGATTATTAAAAATCGTAGTGCAATTGTTAAGGTTTTATACTTTAGAAGTTCTGAAATTGTACTTCGTTTTATATAAAATTGTACTTCTGTTTTCTAAAATTATACTTCATTTTATACATCATTTTACCTAAATCTGTACTCTATTCATTGAAGTTCGTACAAGTTTAGGTAAAATGATGTATAAAATGAAATATAGTTTCAGAAAACAGAAATACAATTTTAAATAAAGTGAAGTACAATTTTAGAATTCCTGAAGTATAAGTCTTTAGCAATTGCAGTACGATTTTGAATAATCCATTAGTAGAACACTTGAAGCATAAAACTAAAATAATATATTCAGATAATTGAAGTACACGTTTAGATAAAATGAAGTACAATTTCTGAACACTTGAAGTATAAAATCTTAGCAATTGCAGTACAATTTTAGATAAAGTGAAGTACAATTTCAAAACTCCTGAAATATAAAACCTTAGCAATTGCAGTACAAATTTTGGATAATCCATTAATAGAACACTTGAAGTTTAAATAATAGATTCAGATAACTGAAGTACAAGTTTAGATAAAATGAAGTACAATTTCAGAACACATGAAGTATAGAACTTCAATAAATAGAGTACATGTTTAGGTAAAATGGAGTATAATTTCAAAAAATACAAGTACAATTTTATATAAAAAAGAAGTACAATTTCAGAACACTTGAAGTATAAATTCTTATCAATTGTAGTACAATTTTGGATAATCCATTAGTAGAACACCTGAAGTATAAAATCAAAATAATAGATTTAGATAATTGAAGTATAAGTTTAGATAAAATGAAGTACAATTTCAGAACACTTGAAGTATAAAGTCTTAGCAATTACAATACATTTTAGAGAAAGTGAAATACAATTTCAAACCTCCTTAAGTATAAAACCTTAGCAATTGCGATATAAATTTTGGATAATCCATTAGTAGAACACTTGAAGCTTAAATAATAAATTCAAATAACTAAAGTACAAGTTTAAATAAAATGAAGTACAATTCAGAACACTTAAAATACAGAACTTCAATGAATAAAATACATGTTTAGGTAAAATAAAGTATAATTTTAGAAAACAGATTTATAATTTTATATAAAAAGAAATTGTAAATCTATTAGTTTAAGCGTCAAGTGTTCTACTAATGGATTATAAAAAAAT